>VDFB02163046.1:260788-289226 GCA_007258455.2 Sequoia sempervirens
TTGAATTCTTTGTCATCCATGTCAATAGATCCCTTCCCAAAAACACGCATATATATGTTTTTTTTAATCAGGATGTGTGGTGATGAACAAGTCTCAAGTGAAGAGAACATACTCTTTGATGAAGCCATGTGATGTGAGGCTCTTGAATAAAGTATCCACCTCTTTGACTTAGAATTTGTAACTCCAACAAGTGCTTGCACCTTGATTTTATTGGACTTTGATGAAGAAGAAGATGATGAACCCTTTGATGAAGAAGAATTAATTTGAGCCTTATTTTAAGAAGATGCATCAACTCATCAATTTGTTTTGAATAACATTGTCATTCATCATGCCCTAATTTTTTGCAATATGCACATGTAGGCTTCTCCTTCTTAGATGATTCCACTTTTGAGGGAGAGGATTTAGATTCTTTATACATGCCTTATTCTTTTTCTTCTTTTTCTTCTTATCAATATTCATTGATTCTTTTTGTACCTTAGACTCATTAGCCAACAATTCTCGTGACTTGGAAGACTTGATTAGACCCATATTAGTTAACTTAGCTTTCTCTTAGATTAGGAGATTTGCAAAGTCATCAAACTTAGGATCAGCATGATGCTCCCATAGAAAGTCAATGAGTATGAAAGCGGAGAAAAACATTGAACACTCAAGATCAAGCTTGGATAACACATTTAGAATCAATTTAGCCAAATCCTATTTATCAATGTTGCAACCTTTCAAATGTGTTCTTAGTTGCTTAACTTTGGAGATGTAGTCTTGGATATAGCCAAAAATTTGGGATCAAGATTCATCAAATCATTATCAATGTATCCCCTAATCATTATCTATTTTACCATATACATTTCAAAAGCCTCCCCATGCCTCTTTAGGTGTTTTGCATGATTCAACATGAAAATGTAAAACAAATGAGATTATTAATATATGCATCAGGAAGTGTTTTCTAATGATCAAGATCCCATTTTCTAATTCTTTGCTTATAAGATCCCATTTTCTAATTCTTTAGATATTCTTTATCATAAAGAGATACAATTTCCATACTAGTTTTCTCCATGTAGCATAATTATATGGAATTAGGAGTTCAATTTGAGATTTCTCCATTTGTAAGAATGCAAACCAAGAAAAATAAAGCAATCAACCACTGCAAGATTAACCCCCCCAACTCACTCTATCAAGAAACCCCACAACAACCCAACAATATATGATTTGTAGTACTTTATACTTAGTCTGATTATAGGTGACACTTGCCAAAAAAATGAAGTGGACTTGGTCTTAGTGCATACAAATTTCCAAATTTGGCCATAAGCTCAAAGAATTTTTTACAAAGAATAGGATCAATCTAATCACACCACTAGAAAGTACACAAAAAAATTATGCACTTTCAAAAAATTTATAATCTGATACCAATTGTTGGCCCCACAATTGTCGTTGTTCCAAAAGGTTGACCTGTTAATTTTCCCAATATAACCACCATAATTAACAGATCCATGAGAGGTGGTTAAGCCATGTCACAAATTCTGAGGGGAGTGCTAACCATCTGTGACCAATCTCCCCCTTTGTGTTACCTGAGTGGATTCAAACCTGACACCTTTAGCTTTAATACCATGTAACAGTTGGTATAGAATAACTCTACACCATGTGCAAGATTTGGCTGAAGATTATAGCCACCCAAGATCTAGGTACTTCATGAAAGCACAAGAGAGATCAATATGCAATGGTCAAGATTGCAATGGAATTGATTATCCAAGAATACAATATATAATTATTATGAGGCCACCTAGTTATAAATCCAAGGTGAGTCATAGGATTAAACATGATTATGACAAGAGTCTTAATCCTATGTCATGTAACAACTTATCACAACTATCTAAGACAAATGTGTTATAAGTCAAAAGATAAGATAAGATCTAATGACAACTAATAGCTTTTAGAAAGATTCCCTCCTAGGGCCTAAGTAAACTTAAAATGCAAATAAGTCCCCTAAGTTCAATAGTAGTGAATAAAGCTAGGTACAAGACTTTATTTACACCAACACCCCCCTCACGTTTGCAAGTTGTATAAAAATGAAAAATCCCCCCCTATTGAAATTATGATAAAAAAAAGACTACCCTTTCATTGCAATTTTTTTGTTAAAAAAAAACCTATTTTTGTGAACACTTAGACAATTTCTTGACCATTCATAAAAAGTTAATACAAATAATTACAATACAAGTGCATGTCAAATGCTATTTGTAACTACCATTGGAGATTAATCGGGCCTTTAAAAAAAAAAATGTTTGAGATTTTTACACCTTGATTGATGGGTGTGGAAGATGCGTGGAGTGGCAATGGTGGAGTTTGATCTCACATGCAGATCCACAATATGTAGCTCTAAAGAAAAGACATTTTTTTTCTAGGAGCCTTACACCTATTCAAAAACACCATGAAGGAAAATGTTATGACATATCTTCCTCAAGGAATATGTTGAATGTAGAGGTGTTGAACTTATGGCAGCTAGATCACTAGAAATGGAAATCATTGTTGATCAAAGTTGCTTCCTAAAAAATAAACACACCTATAATACCCATCACTTATGTCGTGATGAATATGAGTTGACTTAGTCAATGGGAGATATGAGTTGCATGTGAAAAAGAATGAAAAACCTAAAAATGCACTTAGATCTAAAAATTAAGAGCCCATCAATCTAAAAATTTTGATGCACCAAGGGCCATAGGTCTCCTTCAAAAAAATCTCTTAGAATCATTCTTGGGGTCATCAATTTTCTCACAAATCGCCTCTATGAATGTAAATTATGTCTCTTTGATTTTTTGAGTAGAGATTAAGGCCTTTGACCTTGATTTAAACAAATTAGCATACCAAATAGAGTTAAAATGTCTAGAAAATAGACATATGAAATGCCCAAAACTTAGTTGATTCCATGAAAAAGCACAAAGATTCATGCCTAGGGTGGGCTTGATTCAATGAAGGAACCCGCTTCAAACTTACTGTGGATTATTAATACAAACAAAAGAATAAAAGAATAAAATATGATCAATTCCATTCACCTTGGGCATGAAACTATCTTCCTCTATGCTCTGATACCATATAAGAATTAGGAGATCATGGAGATAATAAACAAGCACAAAGAACATTGTCAAATATTATATTCAGTCAACCCAAATGTACAAATGAGGAATTCTTGCACATATAGGCAAGGAATAAGCAATCCACCTATCATTTGGTATAGGTGTGAACCTATGGATCACTAGGAATGTGCAATCCAACAACCTATTTGACCAAGTCATCAACCTTGATGCCAAGTGTTGAGTGAATTTTGAGGTGAAATGGAAATTTTTCTGACCTCAAAAGTTATGCACATGAGGTTTACCAAACAAATTTGTAACTTCTAGAGGTTTAAAGGTTGCACATTCAATTAGACAAGATGTTGTCTAACTCATCAACCTGAGTACACTTAAGTATAGTGAATTGATAAATTATTCACTCTAACATTAATTTTTATTGATAATTTATTTATCTATTTATACTAGGTTTGTAAAACCTCATTGTAGTTGATGTCATGTATTGAGTAGGAGGGGAATTTTACATATTTTTTAGGTAAAAGGCATTTAGCCTGTATATTATATTATATAATAAGAAAGATTGCAATGGTATCAGCTTAAAAGCATTGTCGCTTAATGATTACAAAATTTCCAAGAACAAAAAATATTGGATCATATGAGAAGCTGGTATAATAACTTGTATAGGATATAATATCTCAGAAAGGAAACAACTAGAAAATTACCTAGTATCAAGTAGATATTACACAGTGCAAGTATATGCTAGTAGAGCTTCACTAAAATGCTACAATATTACCATAGGTTTTTAAAGATTTATTCTTCCATATATATATATATATATCACAATTCATCACAAAATTCTCATCCTAACACTCCTAAGAAGTATCATCAACATCATTTTCATGGTCCCTAGTTAATTTTGACAAAGTTAAAATTACTCTTGCATTTAGGGAAGCCAATAGTGTGGCTGATTTCTTTGCTAACGAAGGGGTTAAACAATCTGAGATGGTCATGTGGCAGAACCTCAGTGATCTTTGTGCCAACATCAAGGCTTTAATTAATTATGATATCATGCATGGGAAAACAACGACTTATTTTGATGATGAGAGTAAGAAGGGCCAAGTACTTCAACATCATTAGATTTGATGGGGCCGCTTTTAATATCTTAACTGGTAGTAAGAGGTGGCACATTTTGTGGGTTCTCTGGTCTGGCTACGATAGTTCATCTCATTGATTTGGTTGTGAGGTGTTTGTGACAATGGGAGGTGACAAGAAAAGGGTGGAGCCGAAAACCTACAAAATGCATAAGAGGAACCCGAAGGTCTAGGAAAAAATTGAATGTGGTGGTCTACTCCCATTCATTGAGAAGCTTCATGGGCCTAATTTGAAGGCAACCAAGTACTTTGAGAAAAATTGGAACAATGCAGAAATATTTTTGTTTGGTAGGTAGGTCAAGGTGGATGAGAACCTTATTGGAGAAGTGACTGGCATGTCTACCGAGGGAATGAAATTCTTTCATGATAGAAGGTTCTTTGATGAAGTGGTTATCAGATTCCCTAGGAAAGAGAAATAAAAGACCAAGCTAATAAAAGTCTCCAACAACTACTTTGAAGCAGATACGATTAAATCGCTATGGAGGAAGGTGCTCAGAGTCATCATGGAATACATTACTTTGGATGGTAGATTCACCAAGGTTTATGGCTACCACTTTGCCTTGCTCAACCATTTCCATCACAAGGTAAGGGTTTCTTTACCTTATTACTTGTACTATTCCATGAGTAATAGCCTGGAGGATCATAGGAAGGATCCTAAGAAATACCTTATTCTGCATTTTGGCCTTATTAGGCTCATTTATGAACACTTTCAAAATATGTCGGCCTTATCCAACCCTATCCTGGCCTTGCCCTTAGATGATGAGGATACTAAGGATAGTGTTTCAGAGGATGGTAAGGAGCTTGACCATGAGTGGAATGTTGAAAGTCCCCTGACCCTTAATTTTGGTAAGAAAACCTGACAGGGTAATCCCTTGCCCTTGAATCCTAGTGTTGCCAAAAATCTCAGCTGCTCTATTCTGAAAGCTAAAAACCCCAGCCACTTTGGTAAGAATTTCAAGCCCACCCAAAAAGATTCCCCTATTAACAAACTGGTTTCTTACTCTGAGGATTCCTAGGAGGACTTTTCAGAGGCCCCTAATGCTAGCCAAAACTCTCACTCATCCTTCCTTGCTTTGGATAAAAAAAATAGGGTAAAATTCCCCAGAGACCTAAACCCTAAGGATCACTATTTTAAATTAGATCGTGAGTTTCCTGGGGATATCCTGGCAATTTCCAGGAATGGTATTGTGGATTACTTCAGAATAATGAAATGGGATTTTCATGAAATTAAAGACCTTAATCTCAGAAATAGAACCCTCAATGGCAAGCTGGAGGAGTTGGAAGGTAAAGTTAGCTCCCTTATAACTGTGGAGTGTGGGAGGAAGGAGGATAGAATGAGAACGGAGGCCAAGGAAAATGAAGGAAAATTCAAATGTCTGGAAGATGAAATATGTAAAATGAAAAACACTATGAGAACTATTATGGAGAAAAATTACAGAATGACGAAACATAATGACATCATCATTAGTGCAATGTTTGAGAAACTGGAGAACTCACAGCAAGGTTCTCTGGTTGTGGATCTGATTGCAGATAAGGACAAGAACAGTACTGAGGATGCTGGTATTTCCAAGTGGACGAGAGCCAGTATGAAGAGGAAGACTCCTCCTACACCCCAAATGGTTCAGGTCTTGAAGAAGGGCATTCAGGATATGCACAATCTCAAAGCTGAGGCTGTTGAAGCTCTTAAGTTCTTAGGTTAGCTAGGGGTTTCTTGCTGGTTTTTTTGTTTGGATTTTTTGGTGGCCCTTGTTGGCCTTGGGTTGGTGGCTACTATGTTTCTTGGGCTTTATTTTGATGTAACCTTTTTGTCTATGGTGACTTTAATGCTTATTCTTACTATCTATAAACTCGTGGTTGGTCCTGTAAAACCCATTTTTTCCTTTATCATCAACATCATTTTCATTGTCTGATGCAAGTGACAAAGGAGGGGAATTTGTATTATAATGCCTGCGATGAGAATGAAGAAAAAAAATGGTGAAGTAATTTCCCTTTATTTTGTTTACCAGTTGGTTGCCAATTTTTTTAGAATGTATCTCAAGAACCCTATATAGGTTTCACGCATAATTCATTTACAAAGCTTTCTTAATGGAATTATAAACAACCAAAAACACCCTCTTATGCCTCAAGTAGCATTTTGGAAACAAACCACCAATCCAAACCTTCCCCTTATCAAATTCATACATTTGCACATTTTGTAACAAACAATTATCACCCAAAAATTGCTCGTGGACCACTTCATTTACTATCATCTTTACATACTCAAAACATTGCACAAGATTGAGGACATTAGACACAATAATCGATAGTACTTGGGATGGGAAAATGAGATGTGGAGCTTGGGGTTGGTAAATATCTTCACCAAGTATGGTATGAATGTATTCAAACACACTTGGGATGTAGACATTAAATATTTGGACAACTTTGTGTTTGAAAGGTACCTGTTGAAAGGTTGCTCCCAATTTTGCACTTGAAATGACACCCTGAAGTTATTTGGTTGATATGCCATAATTTGAGGCTAGGAAGAGTTGTTCGCAACATAGTGAGTTCATATTTTTTCATGCCTTGATCAGAAAACCCCACCAAAAAAATATTCAGAAACACTTTTGCAATGGTTACCCCCCATAGGCTAACAAAAATAGATTCTATTGCAAGAGAAAATTTTAACCCTCTATGCCACCAAAGAATTAGAGAAAAGTCCCTATTACAAGGATCTACCCAATGCCATAATTTTTAATGCACCAATGAGATCAATTATACCACCTTTTTCTATAGAGGTAAAACCTATATAATGAGCTAGCCTAATAATCCTCCCTTTTGTAGCTAATTTTACTCATCAATAGCTGAATTTGACCACTGGAGAGAGAGAAAATACACCACTCTGAAATAACACCACCTTGATATATGATAAGTAGAATACTTTATTTTGAAAGAAAAAGTGAGAAAATGTTGAAGAACTTTTAATCCCATGACCTGAATTTCCAACCTGCAATGAATAGCCACTGAGTGTCTTTTTATTAATTATTGTTGTCTTATTGTGACATGCGATTAAAGATTTGGCACATTCATTGATAGATTTATATTACTTTTAAGCGTGCTTAGCCATCATTAATAAATAAGCCTATGAAATCAAGCAATCAAAGATCTTGCAAAAGGTACAAGGTTAGTGCAAAAAACTGATTAAAATTTGATGTGTGACGTATGCCCCCTCCATCCAGACATGTGATACAAGTCATTTTTGGTAGGTAGATTATCTATTGGAAATTATGGCATTAAATATGACTTGTCCCATGTCCTTCATAAAACTCTTATAACACACTTTGAATATGGCAGCTAGCTTATATCACATTTTGAATTGTAATTTTCATATATAATATTACCATTTATATCTCATATATTTTGTCACTTTTCCATTTTTGCTTCATCTATAAACCAATTTGTTATACAGTGAATGCCAATATTTTTTATGGTTCCCATTTCTTAATACTAAAAGAGAAGATCTTTAATACTAGAACCTATATCACACAAAGCCCTGGCAAGTCTGTACACCTTCATTTGAAAGTATAGCTTTTAGTTTCTCTTGAAGATTTATAGTATTAGAATTATAGATAACTTCTTCCTTTTGCTAAAAACCCATGTTTTCTAGGAAATCTGCCAACTTATTTCCCTCCCTATAGGTATGATTGATTTGATAGTCTTCCATCTTATCCAATAAAATATAGATATTTTGCAAGATATAATCTAGCTTCCATTTTTGAATTCTCATTTCCTTACATGTATTGATTAACACCAATGAGTCTCCTTCTAGTTGAAACCTTGAAAGGTTCAAAATTATAGCCAATTTTAAACCATATAAAAGTGTTTGTGCCTTTGCTACATTATTCATGCTAGGAGGAAGTCGAACTAACTTAGCACTTATTAGTGTACCCTTACGATCTTTGATAGAAATCCTTGCTCTTGAGATGCTTGGGTTACCCCTAGTTGTCCTATAAAATTTTAACTTATAGTAACTAGAAGGAGGTGGCTTCCATGAAATCTTACTTCTATCCAAAAAAAAATTTGTCAATTGATGTAAACCTCCTTTAAAAGGAAGGACGAGGTATGACCAAGAGTAACTTTGCATCCCAATAAGAAAATATTGAACTTAACAAGTTCATATTTTTGAACATAGGCATTTACTACATCTAGATTGATTTTTCTATCTCACTCAACAACTGTTCAATTTTTGTCTTTTCTTTTCTAAAAATGCACTTGTTTCTCACCCACCATATTTTCGAGATTACCATAGTTGGTATGAATCTCCAAATACTAGCAAAACAGGATGTTTTATACAACACCAACCAACTTGAGAAAAAATCCCATAGGTTATTTGGAAGCGGGGAGTACTGGTTTAGTTTACCTTTTACAAATTCCCAACATGTGTTGGAAGAATGAATAAGAAACCATTTGATGTGTTTTCATTGATGCTAACATTGTTTGTTAATAGTTTTGTCTAATCCGGTAAATAGTTTTGGTGACATCTCGATCTGGTAATTTAGTCTAAAATTGTTCATGTTATAAGATCAGCTTATGAGGTTATAGGATGTTATTTAGGACTACTAAATTCATCTATGGCCAATATTTTAGTGGTTTTGGGGGAATAGGCTGAAAGTTACAAGTAACAAAAGTTTGACATATAATTTTTGTCTTTCTATAGTGTAAATGGGTATGGGTTATCTAGTTTGTGTTCCTCTGATGTTTGGATTTAGACTCTACAATTTTGAGAGATGGTTTATATATGCCAATACTATATATATTCCATATGGATCATGTTTATTTGATCATTTGGATTGTCGGTGTGTGATCAGTTATTTTATTTTGTGATTAGGTCTAATTCTTAGCTGACTTAATACATGTTATGTGTTGTAAAGAATAAGTATGCACTAGTAAAAGCACAAAGTTGTGTCACACTTTCAACCAGCTTATCAGCACAACTAAATTTAAGTATTTATAACTAAAAATCAATTTTGGCCAAACATATGATCTAGTAAGATTCATTCTAGCTAAGTTTGATACTTCCACAACTTTTTCAACTAAAATTGTTGGCTAAAAATATATGGAGCACCACTTTGAGTCCAATTTACCAGAAAAATAAAATTATTTGAAAAAATTGAAGTTTCAATAAATCCTGCTAATGTAAATAAGATTTTTTAAAAATATAAAAATACCCTTTTGTAGATCCATAAGTGTAGTTTTCAAAAATATATTTATTTTAATAGTTTAATTATTTTTCATATTTTATTTTTTATTTTTACTAAAAGTAGGTTATTAGTAAAAATATTAGGTTGATTACTATGCTAAGGAAAATACTAAAACTTATTAAAATAAAATAAAAAAAAAATGATGCACTAGATAAAAGAATCTATTTTAAAGGTGTATATTTTTATTTTCCATTTTAGATAAATATTTAATATGAAAGTTGGCGTCAAATGGAAACAACTATTTTCTAATTCACACACATTTTAATATTTATTTAAAAATACATATTTATCAAAATTGGAAAAAAATATATCCATGCACTAAAATTTAAAGTTATAAATACACACAAAAAAATTGAAAGAAAAAAACTAAAATTTACTATAAAAAGTTTGACATCCCATGCAACTTCATTTTTCAGCATTTTATCAACAACTAAATTATAGTTTTAATTTATTAAAACTAGTTTAAAATAATTTTTTTAATTTAAAAAAAAAAATACAAACATAAAATATACTAAAAAATATATATTTTACTAGTTTACTTCATTTCAAAATTCAAGACATATATACCACTTTTTAGTGATTTAGGGTTTTAAAAATTAGATCAAGCGTTGAAGTGCGTTTTCTTTATAAAGTGTGACACAACTTTGTGCTTCTAGGATGTTAGTAGGACCTATTTTAGAGTCCATGCCAACCCTAAATCAAGTATTGCACATTTGATTTGAATCTTGAGATATATTTTTTTTTCAAGCATGAAGTTGACAAAGTGATTTTGAATTAAATAGGGCTACATCCAATTAGGCCATCCTAATTGATGTATGCAGATGTAATAGGGTATATATGTAGAACATTTTTGAGTTGTAGGATGACATGAGATGTGGTAAAAATGTAATGTGATGTGCACGAGATCTGATATTGTGTGAACTTGAAAATTTATATGTGAGAGATCAGTATAAGGGAAAAATTATTTGTGAATGTTAGCTGACTACTAAAAGCGAGCAATATTTTTGTATTCAAGACTTCAAAGGAATTGAGATTTACCACAAGGAAGGTGCAATTTGTATGGAGTTCAATTTAGTTTGTGTAGCCACTTTTGTTTCGTAACTATTTCTAGCTGTGAGCCTTATAAGGATAGTGAGTCCTGGGAGTGAGGCCCTATAATATCTTTAATAGGTTATGATATATTGTGAGCTAATCCTTACCATAATTTTTCCTTTTTTTGGTTTTCCACTTAAAAATCCTAGAGTTCATGTGTTATGTGATCTTGTGATTCCTTTCATTCTTTCACTACTAGTTGTAGTTAGATGTGTTTTGATTATTAGATGGATTACATGATTAAATGGTTTAATAGAATATTGATTCAACCCCCCTCTCAGTATTCTAGGTGTTCAACAATATGACTATACCAAAGGACAAGAAAGAAAAATATGATTTGTATCTTCATATTCAACTTCACATAATACGCACGGATTCTAAAATCCCAAGTTTTGAAATTCTATCACTTGTAAGGATCTTGTACAACTTGAGTTGGCCTAACTTGGTGGAGAAATTGTACTCTTGAAAGAGAGGTCACAAGTTCAAATCCTGCAGGGGGTAAGGTATGTACACCTCATATTGTGGAGCACGAGTTAGGTGCCTCCCTCAGATTGGGAGTATGAGGAGTCCCATATATACTATAAGCTGTCTGTAGACCCAAAAACAGATCGCCCGGTATTCGTGGACTATAAAGAATATTTATTTTTATTTTTATTTCTAACCATGCAAAGCAACCTACCTTTGGTAAAACCATTGCATTCCACCAAAAAGAGAATTCTCTTTGAGATTCCAACTGGTCTCCATTGTTGGAAATTTCCTTATAAATATACCTCATTGAGTAATTTCCTATTTTTGAGGGAGCCCATATTAATTTAGCATTAGCTGCTAACTGGTACACAATCCTTTCACCTAAGATTTTTTGTGGACTAATTTTTTGATCATTAGGAATTGGAAAATTTGACAAATCCTTCCAACTAACTTTAACTATTAAAGCATCAACATATTGAATATAATCCTTTACTTCTGGACCCCACATTTTTTATAGTATGTTCTCTACTACTTTAAAATTCTACATTGTATTTAAGGGAGGATTCCCATTCCAATAATCCTTCTAGAAAAGAGCCTCATCACCATTATGCACTTTCCAAGTTATATATGGAATAATGAGATTCATACAAGCTATTAGGAAATTCCACATGGTTGATCCTGATGGGGGCTTTGATATAGTAGAAATAATGGATGGGGTTGTATTATCTAGATACTTTTCTTGCATGATCTTACACCATTTTAAATTTGGACTTGAGTACATGTGCCAAACCAATTTGACACCTAAAGATAGATTTCTTTCTGAGAAGTTATGTAATCCTACCCCTCCTTTAAGCTTTTCAATGCAAATATTTTCTAATGAAATTAGAGGTGTAGTTAGGGAAAAAATTTAGGGAAAATGCATAAATAAATTATAATGAAACGCTAGCAATACACAATGAAGGACAAGATAACATGAAAATAAAAATAATAAATTCAAATGCAAACCAATCTCCATGCTAAACTTGATTGATCTTCATTGCTCTTCTCAACCTCACATGAGAATGCAAGATTTTGAAGGATTGTTGATGGAGGAATGTTGGTTGCTCACTATTGCAACAACATAACATTGAGATGAAAGGAAAATAAATAGATGATGGATGATGGATAAAAGATTGTAGATATAATTTGACAGAGTAAGGGTACTTGAAAGCTCATCCATGCAAATGGCTTGGTTGTAAGTTAATTTATAGACTTGCAAGATGGATGATCAACGGTGGGGAGAAAAAGGATGAATCAATGGATGAGAGTGAAGGAGAGACAAGAATGAATGTGCATGCACCAAGTGTCCAGGAAAAGGCACTTTATTGAGAAACCTTGGGTGGGCTTGGATAGTGGTAAGATTCCTTTCTCCACATAGAACACTTTTTCTATTTGGGAGCTAGAGTGATGAGGAGATAATATTTTTTTCTATTTTATTAAACTGTCCCACATTTTGATTATTTCCATTTTTCAAAGATAGCGGGGCCCACTTGCACATTTTAGAAGAATAAGATAAAAATGGAAGAACATTAAATTAAATAAATAAAATTTATTTAATTTAGGTAGATGGTAAATAAATAAATAAAATAATTGATTTTATTTATTTATTAGAAGAAAGATACAATAATTAAATAATTTAAAATTATTTAATCATTTGATGGAAGATAGAAGAATAATGAGCATTAATTAAATAAATAAAATTTAATTAATTAATTAAATATATGAAGAGAAAAATGAAATATAAGTGTGTTAGACAAAATGAAGGTATGTAGTGAAAAATACGATAAATGCCTAGATAATGAAATGGTGCAATTTTGGGTGTCTACATTTTGCCCCTCTTTGAGCTAATGTTGGAGATGATGAGATTTGCGTCGAGTAACATCATTTCAAAGAAGCTAAAGTATGGGTAAAATAAAATCGATGATGAAGGAAAGATAGGATAATGACAATGTAGATATATGATGATGGGATGATGATGCCCCCTCGAGAGGATAGGCATGTTGTACAAACATGGGTATGCTCTTAAAATGAAGTGAAATGATAAGGAGGGATAAGATGAATGATGTAAGATAGGAATTGGATGAAGATGAATGATACGTTATGTTGGAAGAAAGTGAGAAATCATGATGTTTGATGTAGAACTAGACATGATGCACCAAGGTATAAGGACCAAGGTGACGATGTTTCTCGTGCCCCAGTGTAATACAACCTTTTCTAGATAAAAGATATGAATATTAGCTAAGAATGATCCAGATGCAAATGAAAAATGAAAATGATAACACACACACAAGCAAGCAAGCATAAATGATGAAAAAAAAAACAAGGTATTGCCCCTGTCAAGTTGTAAACCAATGATTCAATGATGGATTGATGGATTATGATAGTGTTGTCATTACATGGAATGAAATATCCCCAGATCAACACAAGGATGATGATAATTGATTGACTGATTGGTTTATTTGGTTTATGACAATATTAGGATCAAGACCATTGATGCAATTGGATAATTTGGAAAGATTGATTAAATTGGTTGGTACGGTTTTAAGGATTGACTTGCATTTGGATTATTTTTTGGAATGATTGAAGATTATTGATTTAAAGAGTTGGGTGATGATTGATGAATTGAATTAAGGAATTGATTTTCTTGGAATGATTTAAGTTGGAGCGGTTTGATTAGAGGATTGATTTGATTGAATAATGAAATTGATTGATGATTGGATTGAGGAAGAAATGATTTGATTTTAATGTTTAGGTTTTTTATGGATATTTGAATTTTTTTTTGGATTTTCTTTTCTTTTGTAAGAACCTTTTTTCAATTTTTTTGCATTTTTGGGGATATTTATTTTTTTTGGATTTTTTCAAGACTTTTTTGAAACATTTTGAGATGTCAATGGATGAAAATTTGGGTAGCCTTTGTGCTAGATACAAATGACAAGGGAAAAACAATTCTAGGTGCAAGGAGATAGATGGGATTGATGGATGACAAGGTGGGTGATAGGATAAGGGCTAAAAAGCTCATGATAGATGGATGGATAAAAAGGATAGGTCATAGTGAATGGAATGGATGTATGCACCATAGGAGAGAAAGGATGTGATCTTGAAATACTGTCACATAGGAATAACATGCCCCATTCTAGGTACAATACTTAGGATTTTTCATGACAAAACTTATGACCATAGGATAATGATAGGCTTGTTTGGAAGGATGGGTTATATCAACAGATATCTAAAGCATGTTTCAACCTTTTCCCCCCTATTTTTATCAAGATTAAAAGGAGGAAGAGAGGATGAATGGGCTCAATATGATAAGTATATGGGCATGATGGGAAAGGATGATAAGGTAGGAGATGATAAGATATGATATGATAGGATAAAAATGATATGATAGAATGAGACAATGTGCCCCCAAGTGTAAGTGATATAGAAGATAAACCTACACATGACGCCTGTTTGCCAGGTTTTCATCATGGTACTTATCCAGGGTGCCTATTTACCAAGTTTTCACTGTTGGATGAAGGGATTTCTCTTTACTTTGTATTTTTATTTTTTATTTTTTATTTTTTTATTTTTGGATAGGAGAAGGGGAATATGGATAGGAGGGATTCAAGTGTCTAGTTCTATGAAAGGTGATAGTCCTGCTAAAAGGATGATGTCATCGCATGGACCATGTCAAGTGTGCTCATAGAAATTGGTAAGGGATGACATGAAATGGAGATGGAGTCTAGGTAGATGATGCCAGATTATGATGTGGATTATGGAGGGATTGGTGGATTATGATGTAGATTATGTAGAGAAATAGTGGATTATGATGTGGATTGTATAGGAATTATACAAAAGGATGGATGGAAGGTTTATTCAAAAGCATGGACCATAGGAAGGTGATTGGGAAGATATGTAGGATAGTAGTTGAAGGATGGGGAGATGGAGCTATGTGGGAATTGAACAATGACCAACAGTTGCACACACCATGTTAAACATTGAAGTTTTTGATGTGGAGGTGGTGTAGGAAGATTTGACAATGTTTTCTTAGAAGATGGATGACAACGTGCTTTAGGTACCCACATAGACTTAATATTTTTATGAGTTTTATTTTTCTTGTGGGATTTAGGAAATTGAGATTTTTGAATGGAATGAGAATGTGGGGTGGAAGTGGATGGTTGGGATTTGTGAGATGTAGATGCCTCAATTGACTTGCTTTCCTTTTTCTTAGGGACCCAAACCATTTTAGTTTTGGGCTTTTCTTTTGGAGGTATGGGTCTATATAGATTTTTAAATAGATTTTTCTTTGATTCTTTTCTTTTGTGTCCTAAGGCATGGGGACCCTTATGATTTTTTGCTTTATATGTAGAGGAAAATAATTTTTTTCTTTTGAATGACATGGATATGGTGGAATGAGTGGAAGCTTCATGTTTAGACAATGTGTGCATTGATTGGTCATGATTAGGATGTTTAGGAGATTTATGGATGGATGGATAAGGGGATTGGAGGATAGGGATATTAGGTTTTGGGAGTAGTGGAGGTAGATTAGATGGAGGGATATTAGGAGTTGGAAGCAATGGTGATAGAGTGGATGGTGGAAGGTGTATGGTCACATGAATAGTATGAAGCCGAATAGTGGCAAGATTGTAGAACCTGCAATCACTGTAACAATCTACTTGCAAAACTTTACAAACGAGGGTTAGATAAACATAAATTTTTAGAAGAAAAACCTGTAAAAACATATGATTAGATCAAGAGATTTCGGGTTCACCAAATGTAGTTAGGGAAAAAATTTAGGGAAAATTCATAAACAAATTATAATGAAACCCTAACAATGCATAATGAAGGACAAGATAACATGAAAATAAAAATAATAAATTCAAATGCAAAATGATCTCCATGCTAAACTTGATTGATCTCCATTGCTCTTCTCAACCTCACATGAGAATGCAAGATTTTGAAGGATTGTTGATGGAGTAATGTTGGTTGCTCATTGTTGCAGCAACATAACATTGAGATGAAAATTATAGAGGAAAATAGATAGATGAAAGATTGTAGAGATAATTCAACAAAGTAAGGGTACTTGAAAGCTAATCCATGCAAATGGCTTGGTTGTGGGTTACTTTGTAGACTTGCAAGATGGATGATCAACGATGAGGAGAAAAAGGAAGAATCAATGGATGGAAGTGAAGGAGAGACAAGAATGAATGTGCATGTGCCAAGTGTCCATGAAAAAGCACTCTATTTAGAAACCTTGGGTGGGTTTGGATAGTGGTAAGATTCCTTTCTCCACATAGAACACTTTTTTCTATTTTGGAGTTGGAGTGATGAGGAGATAATAGATTTTTCTATTTTATTAAATTGTCCCACATTTTGATTATTGCCATTTTTCAAAGACAACGAGGCCCACTTGCACATTTTAGAAGAATAGGATAAAAATGGAAGAACATTAAATTACATAAATAAAATAATTGATTTTATTTATTTATTAGAAGAAAGATACAATAAATAAATTATTTAAAATTATTTAATCATTTGATGGAAGATAGAAGAATAATGAGCATTAATTAAATAAATAAAATTTAATTAGTTAATTAAAGATATGAAGAGGAAAATGAAATATAAGTGTGTTAGACAAAATGAAGGTATGCGGTGAAAAATGAGATAAATAATGAAATAATGAAATGGTCCAATTTTGGGTGTCTACAAGAAGTATTTTCTTTTTATTGTCCATGTTTTCTATCCATAATAAATTTCTAATCAATTTTTTGATTTGAGAAAGAATGGTCTTTGGTGCATTTAACACTGGCATGTAATAATTGGGAATAGATGATAACATTGATATAATCATTAGTATCCTTCCTGACAGTGATTGCCACCTCCCCTTCCATTAAGAAATTCTTGACTAAATACTTTCTATAATTTTGTACCAATATGACACTTTATTTTCTCTTGCAAAAAGTGGTATGCCTAGATACTTACAAGGTATCTCTGCTAGTTGAAATCCTAGAAATTTCACTAACTACCTCTTTATAGTTGCCATTGCATTGAAAAGATAGATCTTGGATTTATTTTTTTCCCTGAAGCTACTATATATTTATCCAAAATTCCTTTTATTTTCTTTTCTTCTAACATAGTTGCTTTGCCAAAAATTATTGTGTCATCTACAAAAAGACAATGAGTGGTTGTTATATTGGTACCTAGAAAAGAAATCCCTTGCCAATAACCATGATAATGCACTCGTTGTTTGGATCTACTCAATGCCTTTGCAAGAGATAAATAAAAATGGTGACAAAGGATTGCCTTGTCAAACCCCTTGTGTTGAGCTAAAGAAATCCATTAGAGAACCATTAATAATTATTGAAAACCTTACCCCTGATAAACATGACATAATCCACTTGCACCATTTTTGGCTAAATCCAAACTTCTTTAGAACCTGAATTAGAAAAGACCAGTCAATGTTATCATATGCCTTCATCATATCCAATTTTATAATATAAGAGATGGAAGCTTATTTGTATTAATGGAATGCAAAAATTCATGTGCAACAAGGGCTCCTTTAGTTGTTTCCCTTCCTGGAACAAAACCTCCTTACTCTTCAAAAAATATTTTAGACACAAAAGGATGTAGCCTAAGATAAATAGGTTTTGTAAAGATTTAATAAATTGTGTTTCAAAGAGAGATAGGTTTGAAGTCTGAAAAGTTCTTGGAGAGCTAACTTTTGGAATTATTACTAAATGTGTTACTTTAAACTGTTTTAGCACAAAAGTTGTCTTCCTTGATTCTTTCATTTCCTTGAGAAGGTTATTTCCTATCAAATCCCAACACTTTTGGAAGAAATTTTTAGTAAAATCATCTAGTCCTGGTGCTTTATCTGATGGTAATGAAAAACTGATTTGACTTCCTCTAGAGTGAAATGTTTCAATAATTTCTCATTTTCCTTGTCAAGAATTAATTTAGGGATGGCTTCTAACAATTCTTCTCTCTTTCCCTCTATGGATTATAACATGTATGATCAATTAACAAGTTCAAGAAGAACTTTATTCCTTCACTTTGAATTTCTTCTTCTTTCATCTGACATACACCTAATGCACTATCATTGATTGAAAAAAATGAATTTTTAGCTCTCTTAATCTACATTGAGATATGAAAAAAATTGGTGTTTCTATCTTCTTATTTTAACCATAATTCCCTAGATTTATGTCTCCAATATACCTCTTCTCATGAAAGTAACTCATTCCATTCCTCTTGTAGTTTTTTTTTTTTTTTTCAAATGCCATTGTATCCATACCATGAGAAATTATGTGCTCATTTATTTTTGAGAGTTGTTTAAAAATTATATCCTTTTGCACAAAAACATTTTTAAAGACTCACACATTCCAAATCTTGATTTTATTCTTTATGTATTTGAGTTTATTACACAACTAGAACATTTTGGAGCCTTGAAAAAAGGGCACACTTGTCCACCAATTCCTAAGCAAGTGTATAAAGTTTGGGTGGTTGAACCACATCACTTCAAATTTAAAAGTAGATTTTCAATTTGTCCTTGGTGTTTTTGTTGGAATATTTAGAGCTATAGGAAAATTATCTGAAGCAGATAAAGGAATTTTTTTTTTATTCTAAAAGATAAGCACCTACAACCCAATTTAGTGAAGATAAGAATCTATTTAATCTTTATGCTATTTGAAGGAAACATTTCCTTCTATTTTTCCATGTATATTTTCCATTAGTTGGTTGAATGTCCACCAAAGAATTATCTAGAATAAAGGAGAGAAAATCCTCCATTTTCTTTAGAGGAGGGAAAATTCCTCCTTTTTTCTCATGAAGGGAAACTATTGCATTAAAGTCCCCTACAAGAATAACTTTCTCTTGACCTAGCTGATCCCTAATTTTTTTAAATCTATCCCAAAAAAGTTTCTTCCCAACTATGGTATTCAGAGCATATACATTTAGAAACCAAAATCTTAAATCATAATTAGTAAAATTTTCATTAATTGTTAGCTATTATCATTGGTAACAAGTTTTATAGAAACTGACTTTGTATTCCATAGAGTTTTTAAGCCCCTTGAAGCTCCTTATGCAGGTGAATGAATAGCTTTCCATTTATACAAAATTTTAATAATAGATTCAAAAGTGGCATCAGAGGTTTTGGTTTCCTAAAGGACTACCACATCTGCTCTATAAGAATCCAACTTATGCTTGATTTGAGCCCTTTTGTCAGAGGAATTAATGCCTCTAACATTCCATGATACTATCTTCATTGCAATCGAGGAGAGCAACAAGGTCTCCTCAACCTTGTTTTCTTATTTAAACCAACTATTATACTCCTATCCAAAGTAGATTGAATTATTGCCTCTATCTCCTCCTTAACTTTCACTGCATAGGGTTTCCTCCCTCTTTTTCTAGGTGTTCTCTTAGATGGAGGAGAAGCACATGGTATTTGTGTTATAAAGAGAGCTTTAGAATAATCAAAGATATCCTCTTCTCTCACTACTTCTTATGCTATTTCCTCTATTATTTGAGCTTCAACCATTAATAAAAATTCATCTACTATACCCTCCAGCACCATCATTTATGAATTTATGAAATTTTATAATATGTATAAACCATCTGTGCAAGTATAAAACAACATCATTGCTTCATTTTCAACATAAAACATCCATGATAAATCTTGTTCTTGATTATCTATTTTCTTTAAAAAAGTGAAGAATCCCTTTTCAAAAAAGAGCCTTCATTCCCAAAAGTAAGAAGCCTAGCAATATGTCCCAATTGTTGTATGTTTATAGACTTGATATTGGGAGTAATATTTTGAGAAAAATCTCAAAAATTTTGAAATGCAAGTTACAAACTTTCCTTTTCTAGTCTTTTGGTATTGATAGAATGATAGTTTTGTTATCTTTTTGAGAAAAAAACATTGGTTGAAATCGATGCCTTATTCATATCATTAGCAAAGGTTTTTGCAGAAATTATCTCCATATCACCTACCTCTTATGAATGATTATACCTATCTCCCTAAGCGAGCTTTCTCATGGAAAAAATCCTATGGTTTTTTTATTGATTTAATTTATTATGCTCTGGTTTATTTGGAATGATCATTACATCATCCTTTGTTTGACATTCCCTTTTGGTATGACCTTCCATATGAAAAAATGTGCAGATATTCTTTGGGGATTCTATCAAAATATTTTGGACCCATGTCCCAAATTTGTATTTAATATAAATTTCTTTAGGCATGAATTTTCAACTATTCAATAGAACATAAACCTTAATTGGAGAACCAGGGTTATTGAAAAAATTCCAGTCATTCTTTAAGAAAATGCCTAATTGATTTGCCAACATTTCAACAATCTTTGGCTATCTATATTCAAGGGGAAGTGAATGGAATTTCAACCAAAATGGAATAAATTCATTTCCGTGGTGGTACGGTTAAAATTTGGGAACCATGGTTACAAAAATAAACCAGACCCCTCAATGACCCATGAGTTTACCTTGTAAATTGCATCCCTATAAAATTTTGAAGAGAAAAGAACCACAAAGAAACTCTTTCCTTGGTCTATGAAAAAGACTTGATTGGCTCCAGGCCAATGTTCAAAAACCCAACATTTTAAAGATGTAAGATCAAGGAGGAAATCCCAAAACTTACATATTAGTGTTGAAGACTGAAGATCTTGAACCTGCAAGTCGAGGATTTCGTCTAGTAGAGATATATGCTAACTAATCCCTTTTGATCCTTGAAACTTGTAGATGAAAATTGCTTTGGCAGGGTGCTTTGAAACTTTTAGCCTTCTTTCCTTTTCTAGATCTACTTTTTCTGCGAGAACTACTTCTTTTGAACCCTCTTAGTTCTTTGAGATAAATTTCGAGTCTCTTTTATTTTAACATTCTTCACTAGATCCCTTTCTTGCTTATTCTAGTATTTTCCTTTCTCTTGGAAAGGAGGATCTCTTTGAAAATCCGCTTTGAATGAGGGAAATGATTTTGGATTGAAGGGAACCCCTTCTGTGGCTAAAAAATATTTTGCTAAAGAAAACTTTATAGGAATAGATTTGGGAAAGGATACTGGCATCTTCATGTTAGAAACAATATTAGTCTAGAGGGAACAATTGCCAAGGGGTTTTAAGTTCTTAGTTGGATGTCTAGATTTGGGCTCACAGTTGTCAAAGACCTTCTATTTCTTGGTTAAAATTTCTTCATGGACGAAAAGGAGGCTAATGAATATCAAATACAATAGTGTACTAATGGTTTCTAGACTGGTATCCCCTTAGCCATGGGGCCCTTGAAATTGTTGAAAGAAACCTTCATTTTTGAAAAAATGCCCATTTTCCTGAGCAGGTGCTATACTCGAATCTTGAAACATATTTTTCCTCCTACAAATTCTTCATCCTAAAAATTCAAGCCATATCCAATGAGCTTTTTTTTATATTATGATTAGACTTACCCTTTTTAATTATTTACCCTTATAAATATTTCTATTTATTCCTATAGTCTTGGCATTATATTTTCTTGCAGAAAGTGAGTGGTATTATATGAGAATCAATCATATATTAATAATAAATTATAGGTGTATATAATATAAGGTTTACAAAGAAAATAAATTGATATGTGTGTATTTCCTATAAAATATAATTGATTAAAAAATACAAGAAACCAACCAAAGCAAGTAATACACCATCTGTCCTATCACTAAGTTCATGTTTGCACGCTAGGAGTGGAGAGAGGAGGGTCCTCTTACTAGTGAAGCATCTAATGGGGAAAAATATTAAAAGGATGATTAGGGACCTCCTAAAAATCTTGATGGTATTTAAATGCAAGCAACAATAATATTCCCTAGGTAGATGAAGAAAGTAGAAAATATTCCTTGGAATTCCATGTATATTGCTAGAATACTTTCTCATGAGGAAATAAGCTAGCCCCTACACTAAGAAGAAGGTGATGAGAAACAAGTTCAATTATGCATGTGGTTCCATTAGTCATAATATGATGGTAGAATTCTTTGATTTGTACTCTAATAAGAGTGTTAACTAGTATTTGACTGAAAAAACATATTTCTATCTTTTAAGTTATTATTTCCCCTGCATCCATATGAATGCTAGTTTGCAAGGTGAAATAGTCATTCGACATATTTTGTATTCTTATAGTTTGTAAGATACACTTTAATGTAAGGATTTTAATTGTAATGCTAAAAATAATGAAATATTGACATGATATCCAACATATTAAAATTTATTTTGACTACATGGGTATGTGTAGGATCATCATAGAAAAAATAGGCCCTTAAGTGGCAAAAAGTTCAAAAAAATCAGAGTTAGGAAACTTGACCTAAAAATTTGAATAAATTCTCTATATTATTTCAAAAATATGTAAGAATAGAATATGTAGCAAATTAAATGTAGTTTCTAAACTAGTTTCTAAACTACTAGGTTTATTTAAAAATATATATATATTTATGAAAATTTGAAATTTCAAATGCAAGAGTAACTTAAATTTTAAGGAAAAAAATAAGTAGGTGTATGGAAATCATAACCACAATAAAATGATAATGTTTTTATAGATTTAGATATAAGTAGAGAACTCATTTCCAATGTGATGCATATTTTTTACTTTTTTTTTTTCCAAGTAAATTATGAATTTTTTATTACAAATTTTTAAAAAAATATAAAAACAGTATGTTTGACCACCTTAACTTGGTCAAAACTTCATGAAATTCGATCCTATAGTATGAAAGCATATATGTGATGCATGTTTCTTCTAAAATGTGATACCGTTTGAAAGCTATAGATGTTTTCAATCAACCTATTAATAGAATTTAGTCTAATTCAAATAGAAATGAATAATAATAATTTATTAAATTCAAAGTAAAAGTATAATTTATATTGGTGGAAAGTTGTGAATATCCCTTTAAAACCCTTTTTGTTTCATCAATTTTGGGTAAAAAAAAGTTGTCAACCACATACCCTACACATACCCATCATATCGCCACTTTTTAGCCCATCGTGATCTTGCACATACCCACATAATTGATATATTAGCTTTTATATTGTACAATATATAATTAATGTGGTTCTCCTTAATAGCATTAATATGTTGATTTTTCTTGACATCATGAATGGATTTGAGTTGTACCATTTTAAAATTTGTATGGATATTTGATTTAATACTAATTTTGAGTCTTATTTTATGTAAAAATTTCTTAGTAATTTAGTTTGATTAATGTATTAAAATTAACCTAGAATGTTGTTTATGTATAGTGGGAAGTTTACATAGATTCTTACTTGCAAGAAGCAAAGTAGCTTGCTATGGGCTATATACCATCTTTGGAGGAATATTTAGATAATGCGTAAGTGAGTTCTAGGGCTTGTGTTGCCATCTTACAACCTATACTATCATTAGATGCACCCATTTCTAATGATGTTATAAAATAAATTGACTATCCATCAAGGTTCAATGATATTTTATGCTTAACCCTTAGATTAATAGGTGACACAAAGACTTTCAAGGTATGTCATAAATTTAGACAACTTTCAAAACATCATTTTTCTTCCTGCATATGATTAATTAATTTGATTTAAAGGTGTTTATATTTGAAATTTTACTAAAGTATAATGGTATTCTTGAAGGTTGAGAAAAATCGTGGAGAAGTAGCATCATCAATAACATGTTATATGAAAGACCATCCTGGATCTACAGAGGAAGATGGATTGAAGTATCTCAATTCTTTAATTGATGAAAAACTCAAAGAAATAAACTAGGAATATTTAAAACCTGATAATGTACCAATAATTAGCAAAGATCATGCATATGGTTTATCAAAATGTCTCCAACTTCTCTACAAAGAAAGGGATGGATTTAGTGTTTCAAATATTGAGATAAAGAATCTTATCAAGAAAATAATGTTTGAACCAGTGCCTAAATGAATTTTTACCTAGGTTATATATATGTTATCAAGACTATTGTCCTTTGATATATTGGATATATCATAATGACTCTAGTCTATTAATTCTCTATGTACTCAATGGTTACACAATCTTTTTTTTGTTGCTAAAAGTTAAACTTTTTCTTTCAAATCATATATAGCCATGTGATTTTCACAAGCATTTTCCCATGCCATTATTATTTCATGTATTTTTTTAATTGGATATATGTGGCTTTATATAACTACACTTAATTTCTCTTATTTCTTAGTAACCTAAGGCATTTTGAATCATATATGGTTATAAATCTTATAGATTAATTTATTATTTCAAAGAATATTAATACTTTATTTTTTATGTTTTATGCATGTAATGCCCCCTCAGTTCGCCTTTGTTTGGAGAGCTACTTGGACTACATCTAGACCTTATGATACTGTTTACTAGACTTTATGATACTATTTGCTAGACTTTATGATATTGTTTTCTAGACACTATGATACTGTTGGATGTTATTTGGATACCGTGATAATTTGATGTTTAGATATGGTGACTCTTGATGACACTATTATATTTGATGTTTCTACTTATATCATAATTAGTAGATTAGTTAATTGTTTACATGAGTTATCATGGATATGATGTTATGTGATTGTTAGATGTAGGTCTTGCCACAATAGTGGTTTACAATTTCTAGGAGGAAGCTGTTTTTTGCTGAAATCCATATTTTTTAGAAAATATAATGAATTTAAGCCTTGAAAATTTCCATTTTAAAGAATTCCAATTGAATAGGGTTTGATCAAACCACATTAGATCAAATCCCCTTTGATAGAAGCTCGCTAGTTTTAAACCATACCTATAATGGAGTCTCCTTTACAGCTATCAAAATGCTGATAAAAAACCACTTTTGGTTAACCTTATTGGGGATCAAATGAAGTCATTTAAAATTTATTTTTTGTAAGTATGTAGTCCTCATTATAAGCTTCCCAAAAGTATAATTTTAAATAAATTTAATTTTATTATTATATTTATTTTTTATTTCTTGTGAAAGTAGGTTTTTCACCGAAAATCAAGCTCTTTGTCCTACACGTAGAAAAATAGAATATTATAAAAATAAAAAAAATATTAGTGCACCGGATATTGAAGTCCTTGATCCAAAAATAAAAAATTAGTGCAGTACATACAAAAAAAGTTCGTGTTATCTGAGTTTAGCTATGTCTGAATTATGGTGGTTTGACTTCAAAACTTAATTAAAGAAAAAATATTCAATAAAAAGTATCTAACCAAGTGGAAGAACTAGATATCAGAGTTACAACTCTAAATTCAAAAGAATTATAATTTTATCTTTAATGGAAAAAATGTTATGCTTTATACGGTGAGTGTCACTTTTTTAAAAAGTATTGTTTTAAGAAAAAACTAGTTTTGAGGAGATGGAAAAATAAGTGCAATCTAATTCCAGATATTTGAGAAAAAAATATATTTAGAATCTATAGACAAAATGTCACAAAATTTTTAGTTGCATCATCTTTGAATTCACTCATGGTTTAAGCTGCTATAGGTGCCCCAAAGAAAGTGAAGATTTAGTTAAAAAATATTTCAGTCAATAAGGTTTGGCCAAGAATTGTAAACCACTATTGGGATCACCCATGTTATGTGTTATCATGTTTTGAAAACAATTATTATGTTTGGTGAAGGGAAACAAGGTCACATCACTCGCTTGTGAGTTCCTTGCGACGCTGCGACTTTCCCTTCATGGTGAGACTGACTTTTTTCCTTATGCACATGTTTGACCCTATGTTTTGCTACAAACTATAGGTATAGGGCATCAAATCCACCTAATTATCAATAGCAGTACCCTCAGTTTTGCCCCGTGTGGTGCACTTCCACCGGTATATTTTCCTGCTGATTAGACTTTGGTACTTTGGTTTGGATATTTTGATCACTGATTTTGAGTGACAGTGGATTCACTTTGTGATATGATGATACATTGTATGGTGATAATTGATTTATGACATGCTTTGTATTAGCGTAGATGTTTTCTTCTAATGTAATTGCTATATATATGTTTATGATAGACTAACTATTATTTAATTTGTCAGTCTGATGTGGCGATGTATTGGTGTGGAGAACGGAGTTACATCACTCGCTTGCGAGTGCCCTGTGATGTCCATGATTTTCTCTGCACGGTGTGTTTGTACAATGGATTATATATATATGCATGCTATTTGTTTGGTTGCAAGATTGCAGGTACATGACACTGACTCCACCTGGTTACTCAGGTCTGAGCATGTCAAGACTCAACGAAAATGTTGATTGGGAGGTAGTAACATGGTTTATCCTAGTCTAGTCTTAAACCTAGTCACAGTATATTGTTAGTTTTAGTTTGGAGTCTTTGGTGGTCTTGTTTGTCCCTGATTGGATTAATTGTTTTGAAAGGAAAATTTTATCAATTTTATGGTAGTTTATTATTCTTTAATTTACTGTTGATTTAAATTAAATAAATGAATTAATTAAATTAAAGTTACCTTTATTATGTGAATAGATTTAAATTTTGAAATTAATTATTATGTGGAAATGGTATTTTAGTTGATAAATAAATTAATTAAAGAAAAGGGAAATTTGTATTTTGAAAATTGAAATTTTAAATTATTTAAAAAGGCATTCAATTTTTGATAAGGAAGAAATGAATGATTGTCGTAAGGTTGTTGAAAGATATTTGTTTCTTCTCGACATGTGTGCCAGTTGAATTATTTGCCTTTTTGGTTGAGGATTTTCTTGGATGTTATCTAGGATTTGGGGAAAAATAGAGGATTACGTTTTCTTCACGGGAAATGAAAGATTAGTGCTCTGTAATAAAAAAAAAAGTTGTTTTTGCTTTTGTGTATTGTTGGATATTTTTGGAAGTTCTCTGGTTGAGATTTTGGCATATTTGGGATTTTGTGTTTGGGAAGGGCTTTGGAAGCTACAAAGCAAAGCTACTCTTCACCAGACAAGTTTCTGAAGCTACAGGAAAACAGGTATTTCCCTTGTGTTTTTAATTTGTTTGCTTTTGAAAGGAATGTCTGTGAAAAGAAATTCTACTTTGTTAAAAATCCTTGTTCTTCTTGGGAAAAATTGTTTACTGTATTCTTTCTGTAAGATTTGTTGATTTCTGTTTATATTTCAAGAAATCATGGATTTGTAGAGAAAACAGTGAAAATGAAAAAGACTCAACAGAAAACTTCTGTAGCTTTCTCTCTGTAGAAAATATTTGTGTTAAATTTGTGAAGGGAAATTGTTTAAATGGGAAAATGAATTTAAAACCTCTAGGGTAACTTAGTATTTGATTGGAAATTCTTGTGTGTATTTTCCATTAAAACACTGTTGAAATTTTACAATTTCCCCATAAGAAAACTCTATAGAATTTCTAAAAATTCTCCATATGAAAACCCTATTGAATTTTGTAAATATATATATATCATACATATATATATATTTTCATATATAAATTGGATTGTGAGAACTTCTTTTTGAAAATTTATGGTAATCGCCGTACAGGCGTGATAGGGTTTTGAAATTTTAAAAAAAATGGAATTAAACAATCGTCGTTCGTTTTTATTTTGTATAAATTTATTTTTATTTTTGAAAATGTGTATTAAAATTACCAGCGCCGAAGCATTGTCGAGTGGGGCTACCCGCGGCCGACCCCGCAGGGGGACGGCAGCGAGGGCCAAGCCCAGCGCTGCCCTCGTGGGTAGCGCTCGGCTCAACCGCCGTGGCCAAGCTCTGTGGGGCGGGCTGCAAAGGCAGCCCTACCCACAGCGTGGCCTACGCGAGTTAGGGCATAAAGCCACACGAAATTATATTTATATGCTTTAAATTTTAAATATTTGTTTTATTTTAAAATCTTTAGCATTAATAATTATATTTTGTATAATTATTATATATATATTTTTATATGTAATATATATTAATAATATATATTATATTATATATATAAAATATATATATTACTTATAATTATATATTTATTTAATGTTAAGAAAATTTGGAAATATATTTGTGGCATTAATGAGATATTTAATAATTAATTTATTATGATAAGTTATTTTTTTAAAATTAAATTAATATTCTTAAGTTTATAAAGATCACGTTTTAATGTGTGCTTATGTTATTGAGCAAAGTATAGATTTGATTTTCGTATTGAATGGAAGATAAATTAAACTCTAGATGATTAGTTTTGTACATCATATTTTGATTGATTGGATTTAGTAGATCCTAATGTAGACTCTTTATTTTTCAATTTGCTTTAAATCATGTTTCTTTATTAGGGAAATTGGGAATGTCTTAGATGAACAAGTCTTCCAGACAAGTTGTATAACGTGGGGGTTGTGATTGTTTAAGTAGAATTCTTGTGTTGACTAAGGTTGTGTACGTGGTTTTGCATGGTGTTTAGACACCTAATTTTATGAACATAGACATTGATGTTCGTTATGAAAAGTGTAGAATTATATGTTGTATTTTTGTAC
>VDFB02163046.1:289326-324982 GCA_007258455.2 Sequoia sempervirens
AAAATTTCCATTTCCAGTGATCTAGCTGCCATAAGCTCAACACCTCTACATTCAACATATGCTTTGAGGAGGATGTGTCATAAAATTTTCCTTCATGGTGTTTAAATTGCATAGGTGTAAGGCTCTTAGAAAAAAATTGTCTTTTCTTTGGAGCTACTTATTTTGGATCTACATGTGAGATCCAACTACCACCATTTCCACTCCAGGCCTCTTCCACACCCATCAATCAAGGTGTAAAACGATCAAAAATTATTTTAAAAAAAGACACAATTAATCTCCAATGATAGTTACAAATAACATTTAACATGCACTTTTATTGTAATTATTTGTATTAACTTTTTATAAATGGTCAAAGAATTGTCTAAGTGTTCACAAAAATAGGGTTGTTTTTAACAAAAAATTGCAATGGATGGGTAGTGTTTTTTTGTTTTTTTATAATTGACAAGGGGGGATTTTTCAATTTTATACAACTTGCAAATATGAGGGGGGGTGTTGGTGTAAATAAATTCTTGTACCTAACTAATTCATTGCTAGGAACATAGGGGACTTATTTACATGTTAAGTTTACTTAGGCCCTAGGAGGGAATCTTTCTAAAAGGTGTTGGTTGTCATTAGATCTTATCTTATCTTTTGAATTATAACACATGTGTCTTAGGTAGTTGTGATAATTTTTTACATGAAATAGGATTAAGAAACTTGTCATAATCATGTTTAATCCTATGAATCACCTTGGCTATATAACCAGGTGGTCTCATAATAATTATATATTGTATTCTTGGATAATAAATTCCATTACAATCTTGACCATTGCATACTAATCTCTCTTGTGCTTTCATGAAGTTCCTAGATCTTGGGTGGCTATAATCTTCAACCAAATCTTGCATGGCGTAGAGTTATTCTATACCAACTCTTACATGGTACTAAAGCCAAAGGTATTAGGTTCAAATCCACTCAAGTAGCGTTAAGGAGGAGATTGGTTGCAAATGGTTAGCTCTCCTGTCAAAATTTGTGGCATGGCTTAACCACCTCACATGGATCCATTGAGTCTAGTGGTTATATCAAGCATTAATAGGTCAACCTTTTGGTAAAAAAACAACTATGGGGCCAACAATTGGTATCAGAGTAAATTTTTTTTGAAAGTGCATAATTTTTTTTGCACATTTTAATGGTGTGATTAGATTGACCCCATTCTTTGTAAAAAAATTCTTTGAGCTTATGGCCAAATTTGGCAATCTATATGCACTAAGATCAATTCCACTTCATTTTTCTAGCAAGTGGCACCTATAATTGGACTAAGTATAAAGTACCACAAATCATATATTGTTGGGTTGTTAAAGGGGGTTAATTGACTGAGTGAGTTGGTGGGGTAATCTTGTAGTGGTTGATTGCTTTCTTTTTCTTGGTTTGTGTTCTACAAATAGAGAAATCTCAAATTGAACTCCTAACTCCATAGCATTATGCTACTTGGAGAAACTTAGTATGGAATTATCTCATGATGAAAGGTTAATAGGCTATCTGAAGGAAACCATTCCTCAACCTACTTATGCTAAAGAATTAGAAAAATGGGAGCTTGATCATGATAAAAAAATTGGATGCATATATTGATTAGTCTCATTTGATTTACAATTTCATGTCGAATCATGCAAAATAGCTAGAGAGTCATGGGAGGATTTTGAAAAATTATATGGTAAAATAGATAAGATTAGGGGATATTAAATTGATAATGATTTGATGAATCTTGATCCTAAAAGTTTTGACCAAATCAAGACTACATCTCTAAAGTTAAGCAACTAAGAACACATTTGAAAGGTTGCAACATTGATAAAGAGGATTTACAATTGATTCTAAATATGTTATCCAAGCTTGGTCCTAAGTATTTAGTGTTTTTTTATAGCTTTCATACGCATTGACTTTCTATGGGAGCATCATATGTTGATCCTAATTTTGATGAATTTGTGAATCTCCTAATCCAAGAGGAAGCTAAGTTAACTAATATGGGTTTAATCAAGTATTCCAAGTCACAAGCATTGTTGGTTAGTGAGTCTAAGGTATAAAAAGAATTAGTGAATATTGATAAGAAGAAAAGAAGAAAAAAACAAGACATGTATTAAGAATCTAAATCCTCTCCCTCTAAACTGAAATCTATTGCAAGAATGGAAAGATTAAAGGTGTTTTCATTAATGTCAATTGATCAACTAATTATCAACCAGTTGTTGTTGGTTATATATGTCAAGGATATTGAGAAAATTGTAATGAAGATATGTTGCAAGTGCTGAGTGGTTTCTCTAATTTTTTCTATAAATTTGCTCCTATGTTTGTATGGTTCAAATATGTTGATCTTGGTTGTTAGAAGATGCTATATCCATATTTTTAGCTATTGATTCATTGTACTGTGTGAGTTATGTTCACCAGTTGTGAACTGTGGTTTTTTGTGTTTCTAGTTGAGGTTTGGGAGGAATGTTGTTGGTCTGGATTTCTCTTTGATGAAGTCTTATGACTTGCAGTTCTAGAGTTGAGTTGCCTTGATTGTGTTGAAGATAATTTTGGCATCTAGAAAGTTCATGCTTAATGGTTCTATGTTTTTCACACTAGTTTGGATGACCTTGTGTTGAACACAACTTTCAAAGTTAGTGAAGCATGTTGGATCCATTTGGGTCCTTATGAAGTGTTTGTTTAGGTCACCCTCATTCTAATTCCGCCCTAGGATGTTTTGGTGTTGGCCTAATTTAAATTTTAATTTGGATGGCCAACTTTGGTTGTGTTTCAAAGTTGAAGATGGTATAAATACAAGATGAGTTAGTGATGAAAAATATACAAGATCACAGAAGAGAGATAAGAAAAAGGAAAATGAGCAGATAGATGTGACAGTGATGCTATCTAGTGAGTGTGTGTGATGTGAGTGTGGTAGATTAGTGTGAAGCCTAAATTTTGAGTTTTCAACTATAGTGAGTAGAAGGTGAACTCTATCATTCATACATGTTTGTGAGTGATTGTGATTGAATCCTTTGTTGCATTGATATTGTCTTCTTTATGTAACAATTCTTCTTTTTTCTTTTTTGTATATTTGTAGTAGTGATCCCTCTAGGTTGATATCCCTATTGGACAGTGAGTCCTTGTTTTGGTAGTGAGCCTTATTTCTCAAGAAATAATCCTCTTGTAATAGGTTTTGATATTCTCTATAGTGTGAGTTAATCCTCACCGTGGTTTTTCCCTTATTGGATTTTCCACGTAAATTTGGTGTTATTGTGTTTATGTGTTGGATTTAATTTTTTGCATTGGAATTTGATGATTAATCATTTAAGCAGTGTTAAGAATTAGTTCTAGTGATTGAATTAAAAGATTAAATCTATGACAACTGATTCACCCCCCCTCTTAGTTGTCGTATTCAATGATGGGTATGAAATCTTGGTTCCTTGGTGGAGAGCTTAACTTCTTGAGGAAGGTCCAAGATGGCTAGAAAAATTATTTATGATTATCTGAGGTTCAATGGAACTAACTATGCTATCTAGAAAATATTAATGGAAGAATATCTAGAGTATTGTGGTTATGATGTGGATAAATCTTACAATAATCCTTACAATCCTCTTGCTAATGGTCTAAATACACTTGAAGAGATGAAAGCACCTGAAGCGAACAATAAGGTGAAGTACGTCTTGAAGAACAGTATGGTACATTCTGAGTTGATTAAAGTTCACAATTTGAAGACTGCTAAGGAAGTCTGGGATGCTTTGGAAAGTGCACATGAAGGTGATGAAAGAGTGTAAGAAGTGAAATTGCAGAATTTGGAGACACAATTTGAGCTTCTACATATGTTTGAAGATGAGAATCTTAAAGTCTATGTATAGAGATTGGATGAGATAGTGGTTGGTATGTGAGGACTTGGTGCTACTATAGATGAAACCAAGATTGTGAAGAAGATTCTTAGAACTATTCCTAATGCTTACAGTGAGAAGGTGTGTGCTATTGAGTAGAGTATAGATTATAAGACCTACACTAAGGATCTTTTGTTGGGATTTTTTACATCTTATGAGATGAGGAAGCCAAATCTAAGGAATGGACGCAAATCAAAAATTTCCTTTAAGGCTACAAAAGCTGAAGATCTAGATGAAGAATACTTTGATGAAATAGAAGAATGAAGAAAGGCTCTGAGAAGTATGAAGGTAAGTTACCCTTTAAATGCTTTAATTGTGGAGAAATAGGTCATTATGCTGCAAAGTGTCTAGAAAGAGCTAAAAATAATAAATAAATATATGAGAAAGAAAAGAAAGGAAAGAAGATTAACAAAGCATATTATGTGAATGAGAATGCTAGTATATCAGATGAAGATTCTGAATATGAGGATCCTAATGAAATCAATGCTTGTTCTTGGTGATTAAGGATGAACCTATTTCTACTAATTCTGAAAAATAGGTAAAGGAAAGCCCTCTAGAGAAGGAGAAAAATGAAGGTATGGTTATCTCTGCCCTACATGCTAAAAAAGAAAATAATTATTGGGTAGTTGATAGTGGTTGTTCATATCACATGACTGGTGATAAAATTAAGTTTGTTAAACTTGAAAAATATGATGGAGGCTTGATTATGTTTGGAGATGATACTGGTGCTAAAATTTGTGGGATATGTTCAATAAGTTTTGATGGCAAGCATCATACTAATGATGTCTACTATGTTAAGGGTTTAAGGAATAATCTCTTGAGTTTTAGTCAAATGTGTAGTAAGGGATATGATCTTGTGTTCAAGGATGTGAGATGTGATATCAAAAAAGGATCCAGAACATTGATTGCTAAAGGAAAGAAATATGAAGGAAATATCTATCAACTTAAGGGTCTTGATGGATGATGTTTTATGACTCAGATTAATGAAATTTGGTTATGGCATAAGAGAATGTGTCACATGAATTTGGATAACTTGGTGAGGATTAGTGATGTTCAAGCTATGAGATTTACCAATAATTACAAAGCCTGTTAATGTTATGTGCATAAATTGTTAGTTTGGAAATCAAGCAATAAATCATTATAGATCAAAAGAAAAATCTACTACTAGACTACTAGATTTAGTTCATACAGATCTATGTTGTCCTACAAGAGTGAGAAATCTGCTTGGTGAAAGGTACTTTATGATTTTAATTGATGATTATTTTAGATATGCATGGGTTACATTTCTTAGAGAGAAATCAGATGCATTAGATAGATTCAAGACATTCAAAGCTATGGTTGAAAATGAAGTAAAGTTGTAGATAAAATTATTAAGGTCTAACAGAGGTTGAGAATTCACCTCCCATGAGTTTAATATGTTTTGTGAAGTACATGGAGTAAAGAGACAGTTATCTACCTTGAGAACTCCTCAGCAGAATGGAGTTGTTGAAAGGAAAAACAAAACAGTTCAAGATGCTGCTAGATCAATGATTACTAAGGTTGGGTTACCAAAATTTTACTAGAAAGATGCTATTCATACTATTTTTTACGTATTCAATCAAGTTAAAGCAAGAGAAAATAGTAAAAAGACTCCCTATGAGCTATGGCATGGAAGACTTCCTACTGTTAAGTATTTCAAGGTATTAAAAAGAAAATGTTATATTAGAAGAGATGAAGAAACTTTCGGAAAGTTTGATGCAAGAAGTGATGAAGGCATTTTTCTTGGATATTTTACTAATAGAAAGGCATACAAATGTTTTGATAAAAGACTAAGAAATATTGTAGGGAGTGCAAATGTCAAGGTTGATGAGACAATGAAGAATTTTGTTGAGATTGATGGATATATATCTGATTAACCTGATTGTGTAAGAATAGAAAAGATTGAAGAACATGAAAAGGATGAGCAAGAGAAGCAAGATGAATAAAATGAAAGAGAAGAAGATGCTATGGTGATGTCCCCTAAGAAACCTAGATATGTATAGAAGAATCATTCAGAAAATCAGATTATTGGTGACAAGACAAAAGGTGTATTAACTAGAAGCAAAGTTGTTGTTGAAGTGAATCTATGTTTACTTTCTGAGATTGAACCAAAGACTGTAAGTGAAGCTTGTAAAGATGAACATTGGATGGAATCCATGAAAGAAGAACTTATGTAGATTGAGAAGAATCAAACTTGGGAATTGGTCCCAAGATCAATAGATAAAAGCATTATTGGATTGAAATGGATAAGTTGTTAGAAACAAAGAAAGGCTTGTGTGTAAAACCTGCTCACAAGTAGAAGGCATAGACTTTCAAGAAACTTTTTCCTTGGTAGCAAGAATTGAAGTTACAAGGATGTTCCTAGCATTTGTTGCTCATAAATATTTTTTAAGGTCTATCAAATGGATGTCAAGTAAATATTTTTGAATGGTGAGCTAGAAGAAGAAGTCTACATGGAACAACTAGAAGGATTTCATTTGACAGATTAGCCGGATATGGTGTGAAGATTGAAGAAATATTTATATGGATTGAAGCAAGTAACCTAGATCTCTGTATGCAAGGTTAGATAGGTACTTGATTCAACAAGGTTTTAACAAAGGTACATGGAAGATAGTAATTCATATTTTAAGATTGAAAATGACAAAATCTTGATTGTATTTGTGTATGTTGATGACATTATCTTTGCAGGAAATGAAAATATGTGCAAGATGTTTTCTGATGAGATGCAAAAAGAATTTGAAATGTCTTTGGAGAGATGAATTTCTTTCTTGGGCTACAGATTAATCAAATAGAGAAAAGAATTTTTATTTCATAGTCTAAGTATGTGAGAGAGATGTTGAAGAATTTTGGGATGGATGGTTCCAAACCGGTATGTACTCCTATGGTAACTGGTTACAAATTGGGTAAAGATGATGATTCACCTAAGGCTAATCAGAGCAAGTATAAATCTATGATTGATGGACTATTATATCTGACTGTTACTAGACCAAATATTATGCATGTTGTCTATCTTTTGGATAGATTTCAAGAAGATCCTAAAGAAATACATGTTTCTAGTATTAAAATAATTTTTAGATATTTGAATGGCACTTCAAAATATGGATTATGGTATCCTAAAGATATTGACTTTATACTTAGTGCCTATACAAATGTAGATTGGGTTGGATGTGTAGATGACATAAATAGTACAAGTGGTGGTGCATTATTTCTTGGACATAGACTAGTGGCATGGTTGAGCAAAAAGAAAGATTCAGTATCCATGTCTACTGTTGAAGCTGAATATATTGTTGTTGCATCTTTGATGTAGGCGCATTAGGAGCCTCATAAGCTTAATTTTATCACTTTTGGGTTTTTAGGTTGATGGTGTGTTTTATTTTTTAATAAAGCCATTTATGACCATTTGGAATCATATTAATCCATTTTTCAATTGTTTTGGGTCGTTGGCTTAAAAATTGTTAATATTGTTGCTAAAAATTGTGAAAAAGCTGCTAAAAGTTGTCATGCAATTTTAGCAAGGTGGAAAAAATCAAGAAAATGGTTACATGCAAGAAATAAATCATTAAAACCCATTGGGATTGATTGTAAATACATAGATACACCTTCAAAAGTCAAATAGGGGATTGAAGAATTGATATTGAAGTTTTTGGGTTAATGAAGCAAGCTTTTTTTCTAAGTTTTTTTAATGTTTCAGTCATTTTCTGTCATTCGGTATGACCTGTATGGATCATGTATTGATCTAAAATTAATTGGATAGTGTTTCTATGTGAATATACTTTATTTTTATTTTTGTAGCATCAAATTTCATTTAGTATTTTGAAAGTTATTGCATTTTTACTAAAAACTGTTCAAAACCCTTCCTAAAGTTCCAACTAACAAGAAAAATGCAATTTAATCATGAGTTTCTACCATGAGAAAAGGATGAAAACTTGTAATAAATTCTATTTTGATATTTTTATCATGTATGTAGGGTTCGAAGTCTCCATTTTCACGTGGGAAGAGAACTAGAGGACAATTTGTTGCATTTTACATCATTTTACAGTTTAAAACTTAGGTTATGTGTGTTTGAGTGAATTTTTTTTGAATTGTCTCTCAAGTTTGGGTCTAATGAAGGTTGTGAAAAGCTATTGATAGGTTGTGAATTCCAATAATCTAATTCTCACATTAGTTTCCTTCATTGGTTGGAAGTTCATGTTGAAAACATGCTTGGGGCAGCAATTTACAGTTTGTTGGAATGTCTTTCATATAAGGTTGAGTCCTAAAGGTTTGAGCACTTTAATTTTGTGGTTTGGAAATGTGTGAGGAATGTGTATGAAGGTATTGCAGGCATTTTCAAGGATTTTTTAAGCTTTATTTTCCATTATTTGACAAAGTGTGATGACTATCCTAAAGGACTGTATATGACAGTGTTGGGGAAACAATTGAAATTTGAACAAATCTAAGTCTAAAAGTGTTGTTTTTGCATATTCCTTGTTGGGAAGGGGTCTTAGAAGATCCTACTATCTTGTACAAAGAATTTTAGAGCACTCTTGAAGGTTTAGACAAGTTTTATTGTGACTGTCCCAAGATGACTAGTTATACAATCATTGGGTAAGTGTTGGAACCCAAGGAAGTTAGGGTCTATTTATGAGTCTTGGCATTGAATACTACTTGGAATCACCTTTAGAATGTTTGAAAAAGTCTTCCAAATATGTATTGAGGATTTGAAAACATCCCATGTTGGTTTTCTTTAGTTCATTGAAGTCATCTAGGAAGGTGCACATAGGAGCAACAATGGAGAGCATGCTACAACATCTTTCCTTTTGGGTTGGTTGCCACATAGAATGTACTTTCTCTATATAATTTTGGTATCAAAGCTAGAATACCCTAAGAGTGTAATGTATGCAATAGGAAAAGAGAGTTGTTAGAGTAATTTTGTTGCAGGAATGAAAGAGAGATGGTGACTTATATCCTCCAATAGTGATGAAACTGTATAGAAGGTGTGCAAATTTCTTTCACTAAGAGGAAGTGAGTAGAAGAGGTCTTGGAGAGTGCATCTACCAAAATCCTATTGGATAGAGGATAGTTGCATGTGCGAAGGTATTGGGATACCAAAAGAATGGAAGTGTTGAGGAGAATAATCCATGAAGACCTGAAGAGTAAGAAGTTGTCAAGCAGGTAATAAGAGATGAGGAGGAGTCAAGAAAAGAAAAGAGAAAAAAAGGTGCAGTAGCAAACTCAAAAGGAGAAGATGACAGTCAATAAGATAAGATTAGAGTTTGAAAGAGATATGGTAGAGTTTGAAAGACACATTAAGCTTATAGTGTAGCAGTGTCTTGAGAAAGTATACCAAGGAAATGTTGGGTATTGGTCAACGAAGAAAATAGTGAAGTGACATCTTAATAAAATGATGGAAAAGAGAAGGAAGTAGCAGGAAGTTAACAGATTGAGAAGGTGGCTGAAATTTCTTGACAAGCCATCCAAGGAAAGAGATGTGGGGGAGAGTAAGTCTCATTTTTTGAAATTAATGAAAGCTTTGAGTGTGTAAATTCAATCATAATAGTAAATGAAGAATAAATCATAAGTGAAGAAGATGGAATATTGTGTCATCTTAAGGAAGGTCAGATACTTGGTGAATGGATATTGCATTTCTTTTTTATAGTGAAAGGTTGATGAATAAATAATATGTTTTTGATGACATTCATGATGAATTGGATGCTTTATTATTTGAAGAAATGGATAGGAATGATAAGTTGTTTCCAGAAATAGGACAAATTGAAAAGCTCAATGATGAATGCAACCCTAAAGTGCAACATGAAGTATTCAGTCCATATACAAAGATTGATCACAACCTTTTGAAGGAGATGGCGGGTTTGGGAAAAGAGGAAAACTACTTTGTGTATGAAATTCAAGAGGAATTAACAACTAAGATGGAAGTTTTAGAAGATATTATTTATCAAAGGAGACCCTTAGAGGACAAGTTCAATCCTAAGCCAACAATAGCACACATGGAGGATCTCTTGGGCATTGAAGTGGAGTGTATGGTGCAAGGAGACAAGGAGGAGAACTCGAGGTCTCAATATTTTATTTCTAATATTTCATTGGAATATGTATGTGTATGTTTGTTAGATAAGGAGATAAAAATCATTGAGAAGTAGGCTCTTGAAAGAGATCAGGTTCGAAGGAGGATGCCAAAAGAGGAATACCTTGCAAGGAAGAAAGAAAAGAAGGAGCTGAGAAGATAACCTAGAGCAAACAAGTGGAAGACACAAAGACAAAGCCAAGAGGACATCAAGGAAATAGTGTAGAAGAATTGGAAGATCAGGAAGAAAAAAATGAACCACACTCAAGTGGACTTGAGTTTTTTCCTCCCATTGGGTGTATGGTGTAGGGGCATCAGGAGCCTCATAAGAGCTTAATTTTTTCATTTTTGGTTTTTTAGGTTGATGGTGTGTTTTAGTTTTTAATAAGGTCATTTATGACCATTTGGAATCATATTAATCCATTTTTGAAGTGTTTTAGGTTGTTGGTTTAAAAGTTGTTAATGTCACTAAAAATTGTCAAAAAGTTGCTAGAAGTTGTCATGCAACTTTAGCAAGGTGGAAAAAATCAAGAAAATAGTTATATGCAAGCAAGAAAAAGTTACAAACCATTGGGATTTATTTTAAATACATAAATACACCTTCAAAACTTGAATAGGGGATTGACGAATTGATATTGAAGTTTTTGGGTTAATGAAGCAAACTATTTTTCTATGTTTTTCTAACGTTTCAATCATTTTCTGCCATTTGGTACAGCATGTACAACTCATTTATTGATCTTAAATCAATTTTATAGTGTTTCTATGTGAATCTACTTTATTTCTCTTTTTGTGACATCAAATTTTATTGAGTATTTTGAAATTTATTGCATTTTTACTAAAAACAGTTCAAAACCCTACCTAGGGTTCCAACCAACAAGAAAAATGCAAAATCATGAGTTTCCACCATGAGATAAGGATGAAAACTTGTAATAAATTATTTTTTCATATTTTTATCATGTATGTCAGGTTTGGTGTATCCATTTGCATGTGGGGACAAGAACTAGAGGACAGTTTGTTGCATTTTACATCATTTTACAGTCTAAAACCTAGGTTATGTGTGTTTGAGTGAAATTTTTTTGCACTGTCTCTCAAGTTTGGGTCTAATGAAGGTTGTGACAAGTTTTTGAGAGGGTTTGAATTCCAAGGATCCAATTTTCATGTTATTTTCCTTCATTGGTTGGAAGTTCATGTTGAAAACATGCGTGGGGCAGCAATTTACAGTTTGTTGGGATGCCTTTCATATAAGGTTGAGTCCTAAAGGTTTGAGCACTTTAATTTTGTGGTTGGGAAAGCTATAAATAATTTGTATGAAGGCCTTTCAGGCCTGTTCAAGGATTTTTTAATATTTCTTGTCCATTATTGACAAAGTGTGATGACTGTCCAAAAGGACTGTATATGACAATGTTGGGGCAACAATTGAAAGTTGAACAAATATAAGTCTAAAAGTGTTTTTTGTGTATATTCCTTGTTGGGAAGGGGTCTTAGAAGATCCTAAAAACCTATACAAAGGATTTTATAGCACTCTTGAAGGTCTATACAAATTTTATTGTGAATCTCCTAAGAGGACTAGTTATATAGTCATTAGGTAAGTGTTGGAAGCCAAGCAAGTTAGGGTCTGTTTATGAGTCTTGGAATTTAATACTACCTGGAATCACCTTTAAAATGTTTGAAAAAGGACTCTATATCTGTATTGAGGATTTGAAAACATCCCATGTTTGTTTTCTTTAGTTCATTGAAGTCATCTAGGAAGGTGCACATAGGAGCACCAATGGAGAGTATGCTAGAACATCTTGCCTTTTGGGTTTGTTGTCACTTAGAATGTTCTTTCTCTGCATCAATCTTGTTGTACACAAGTTCTATGGATGAAAAATAAATTTAAATATATCACAGTGGTGTATAATGATCCTATATCTATTTTTTTGTGATAATAAAAGTGCAATTAACATTTCAAAGAATCTTGTGATGCACTCGAAGACAAAGTATATATCTATCATACATTATTTCTTGAGAGAGAAAGTAATGGAGAATGAAGGAAAGCTTAAGTATGTTCTGAAGAAGGATTAGGTGGCTAATATTTTCACGAAGGATCTTCCTAAAGATATTTTTGAGTATCTCCGGGAGAAGTTAGGGGTCATTGCCCCTCCTTTCTAGAACTAGATGCATATGGAGATGCATCAGTCCAGTGGATCTATGGATCTATCTTTCTTCTGGACTGATGTCTTGGTGGCTACCTCTCAGGGGGAGTAGGTAGTGTCAAGTGTTGTCATTGTGAGTATTTTGTTTTCTATGTCAAAGGAGAAATCAATGTAAAATATATTTTTCCTTTTCCATTGATGTCAAAGGGAGAGAGGAAGCATGTGAAAATAGGGTATATGCAAGATCATGATGGGCCAAAAAGTGGTGATATGATGGGTATGTGTAGGGTATGTGGCTAATGACTTTTTTTTACCCAAAATTGATGAAATGAAAAGGGTTTTTAAAGGATATTCTTAGCTTTGCACCAATATAAATTATGTTTTACTTTGAATTTAATAAATAATTATTATTCATTTTCTATTTGAATTACAACTAAAGTCCTGATTGATAGGTTGATTGAAAAATATTTATAGCTTTCAAACAATATAACAATTTTTGAATTTGAAACATGCATCAAATTCTATGCTTTGCATAACATAGGATTAAAAAATTGAATTTCATGAAGTTTTGACCAAGCTAAGGTGTTCAGACACACGAGTTTTTATATTTTTTAAAAATCGTAATAAAAAATTCATAATTAATTATTTACTTGAAAAAAAAATTATAAAAAAATATGCATCACATCAGGACATGAGTCCTCTACTTATATATACAATCTTATAAAAAAATATTATCATTTTACTATGGTTAGGTTGGTTAGACAGACACCCACTTCTTATTTTTTCCTTGAAATTTAAATAATACTACATTGAAATTTTAAATTTTCACCAAATAGATTTTTTTTAAAATAAACCTGGTAGTTTAGAAACTACATTCAATTTGATATATATTCTATTCTTACATATTTTTGAAATAATATCGATAACTTATTCAAATTTTTACATCAAGTTGCCTAACTCTGATTTTTTTGAATTTTCATTGCCACTTAAGGGCCTGTTTTTTCCATGATGATCTTGCACATACCCAATAATAAACAAAAAAAAGGAAAAAGGAGAGGAATCTTGTAAAGAAAAAGAGGAATAATACAAAAGATTATCTACTAAGGGGGAGAAATAGAAAGACAAATCCTAAGAAGTGTATTCATAGCTAGTATGTTGTCTTTGATAGTTTTTCACATCACGTGTTGTGATCAATGATAAAGGGGGAGATTGTTGCAAGAATGGAAAGATTAAAGGTGTCGTCATCAATATCAACTGATCAATTGGTTATCAACGAGTTGTTGTTGGTTGTATATGTCAAGGATATTAAGAAAACTTTAATGAAGATATGTTGCAAGTGTTGAGTGGTTGCTCTATTTTTTGCTATAAATTTGGTCCTATGTTTGTATGGTTCAGATTTGTTGATCTTGGTTGAACTAGAAGATGCTATACCCAGATTTTTAGTTGTTTATTCATTGTATAGTGCAAGTTATGTTCACTAGTTATGAATTGTGGTTTTTTGTGTTTCTGGTTGAGGTTTGGGAGGAATGTTGTTGGTCTAGATTTCTCTTTGATGAAGCCTTGTGACTTGCGGTTCTAGAGTTGAGTTCCCTTGATTTTGTTGAAGATAATTTTGGCATCTACAAAGTTTGTGCTTAATGGTTCTATGTGTTTTACACTAGTTTGGATAACCTTGTGTTGAACACTACTTTTGGAGTTAGTGAAGCATGTTGGATCTATTTGGGTCCCTATGAAGTGTGTGTTTAGGTCGCCCTCATTCTAATTCCACCCTAAGATGTTTTGGTGTTGACCTAATTTGAATTTGAATTTGGATGGTTGACTTTGGATATGTTTCAAATTTGAAGATGGTATAAATATAGGATGAGTTGGTAGTGAAAAATATACAAGAACAAAGAAGAGAGATAATCGAAAGGAAAAGGAGCATATAGATGCGACATTGATGCTATCTAGTGAGTGTGTGTGATGCAAGTGTGGAAGATTAGTGCAAAGCCTAAATATTGAGTTTTTGGATGTAGTGAGAAGAAGGTGAACTCTATCATTCATGCATGTCTATGAGTGATTGTGGTGCAATCCTTTGTTCCATTAATATTTTCTTCTCTCTATAACAAGTCTTCTTTGTCTTCTTTGTATCTCTATGGAAGTGAGCCCTTTGGGTTGATAGCCCTGTTGGACAATGAGTCCTTGTTTTGGAAGTGAGCCTTATTTCTTAGGAAATGAGCCTCTTGTAATCAATTTTGATATTCTCTATAGTGTGAGTTAATCCTCATCATGGTTTTTCCCTTATTGGGTTTTCCATGTAAATATGGTGTTATTGTGTTTATGTGTTGGATTTAAGTTTCTACATTAGCATTTGATGATTAATCATTTAAGCAATGTTAATAATTAGTTCTAGTGACTGAATTAAAAGATTAAACATGTGAACTAATTCAACCCCCCTCTCAGTTGTCGTTTCAACAGAATCATCTAAGAAGGATAGGCCTACATGTGCATATTGCGAGAAATTAGGGCATGATGAACAACAATGTTATTCAAAAAAAATTGATGAGTTAAGGCATCTTCTTAATAAGGCTCAAATTAATTCTTCTTCATCAAAGGGTTCATCTTCTTCTTCATCAAATTCCAATAAACTAAAGGTGCAAGCACTTGTTGGAGTTACAAATTCTATGTTTGAGAGGTGGATACTTGATTCAAGATCCTCATATCACATGGCTTCATTAGAGAGTATGTTCTCTTCATTTGAGACTTGTTCATCACCACACATCCTAATTAATAAAAAAAAAATATATGTGTGTTTGTGGGAAGGGATCTATTGACATGGATGACAAAGAATTCAATTATGTTCTTTGTATGCATTCATTGACAACCAATATACTTTCTATCTATCACATCACACATGATGGAGTAGGCAAGAGTTTTGAGTTCACACCAAATTCTATCATAATCTAGGATTTGCAGAGAAAATATATAGTTGCAGTTTGGGAGGTTGATCACAAATCTTGATTCTACATCTCAAATTTTTCTCTTCATGATTCAGAAGATGTTCACATTGAGGCATCTTATGTGGACACTTTTGAGGAGATTCATTATGGCCATTTGAATCTTGGTTTTTTTTCATCTACTAAGGATCTAGTGACATTTGTTGATGTTATATATCATTCATCTATTATTGTACCTAATGATTCTTATGACTCAACAGTTTTGGTTCCTTGTGATTTAGTATAGTAGACCACTCATCATCTTTTAGAGATGGCTACTTAGGATGAGTACTTGATAGACATTGTTGGTTTGGTTTTTGAGTCCCGTATTTCAAATTTGGGAGGAATTATTGACAACATTCATCTTCTCTTTGATGGAGATGATCCTTCTTTAGTTGTTGCAAGGGAACACTCTGACCCTCTTGTTCATTCTCTACATGATCATATTCATTGCAGTTTGATATGAGTGTGGATTCTTTTGGATAAAATTTGGAGGATGCTTCTTTATCTTTAGAGGAGGTATCCTTGTCTTTGGATTGTGTTCTACAATCATTTATAGGAGATTTTGGATTGTCTTTTTCCATAGTGTGGCCTAGAATGCATATTTGGAGTGTGACAACTTTAGGCATCAACATGGAGACACTTGAGCATTCTTTAGAGACATCATCCACCATCCTTCTTCCCGCATCTTCCTTGCAAGAATGGGAAGAAATTTCCTGCATATCTTCTTGGTTTTGTTTCTTCCTAATGGGAGGAATGTTGTTTTATGCTCTTGGATAATATTTTGCATTCAATGTCAAGTTTCTATCATCATTGTAGGACATTCAACATTGAGGGGGGGTTGCATGTTATCTCTTTGTCTTCTCTCTTCTACGGGGGGTTTTTTCCTCTAATGGGGTTTTTTCCTTCTCATTCATCGATGAGAGCATTTTTTTCATGTCTCTTTTGGGGAGGAGTTTTGTCCCATTGGGTTTTCTCCTTTTCTTCATTTGTGAGAGATTGCATTTTCATTTGTACATAGGTACCTAACATGGCTTCATGTTTGGGACCCATATTTTTTTTCATTTTCATAGTATTCATCTACTCCATAAGTTGCATTTAAGGGGGGATCTTGGTATACATAAATTCTTGGTCATTATTGACATAAATAATCATTTTATGTTTTGGTCATCATTGAGTTTGAAAGGCATACTTAATATATGTCCTATTAATCCACCTCATTACATAAACTTGTAAGAAATCATCAACATCAAATAAGTTTGTAAATGCACTCACATAAAGTTCCACAAAAATTGGAAGTGTTCTTTAGGGAGAGAATTTGGGAATTTGTACTTACACTAAATTATAAAAGTGTAATTGGGGGTTGTGTAGACCCTTTATTAGCCATCATAGTAATGGATCCTTGTGATTCTTCCCACACGGTGTGTGTTGCCTTGATTTTTTATCACAACAATGGATCCTCATGATTCTCACCTCATGTATAGGTGTGCCTTGATGTAAACACCTTTTTTGTTTCTTGTACATCTTTTGGAACTAATTTTGGGTCTAAATTCCTTACACACTCATGTGCCCAATTTCAGGTTCTCTAATTATATATCTTAGTATTAAAGAGGGATTATGACAATGTTATGCTAATGCTTTTTTCAATGAAGTAGCTACTTTCAATGGAGTAGTGGATGAACCTCCTATTTTGATCTTTCATGTATGGGGAATTATTTCAGTGGATCATATTTTGTGAGATTCTAATACTTATGTAGAGCATAATGATGCACATTTTAGGAGTGTACACATGTCACTTGTGTTACTCCAAAATAATAGTACTATCTATATTTTCAACTTCACATGCATCTTTGTATTCATGGTTGAGTAGTGTTCATATGTTCACTCATGCAGTGTTTTGTATCTCTTATCTTATTCTACATTTCTTAGAGATTTGTTGATTCCAGCATACACCAATTCATCTTTGGAAGAGTTTAAAACTTCAACATGCTTCAAGAGTTCTTCATCACGATGTTCTTATAATAATGGGATATCTTTCAAAAGGTCTTAAATCCTTGTCTTTCTCTTTTTTGGAGAGGAGTTTTGTTCCCACTAAATTTTCTCCTTTAACTCCATTTGTGATGAAATGCATTGTACATGGGTTGTAATACCCCTCTATTTTGCTTTTTGGCTGGACAATGTGTCCTTGTTTGCTTTGATGTGTTTTTTGGTTATTGAGATACTTTATCATATTATTTTATCGCTATTTATAGAGTGGTAGTCTATTTTTGTGATGTGATGTATCTTATCTGATGCTTTATTTGACATGTTTTAATTGGTGTAATGATGATTAGTTATTGTAACATGTTATTGCATGAGATATTTGTTTATGATGGAACTGTCAGTCTATGATGAGTGTATTGGTGAAGGGGATGAGATCACACCACTCGCTTGTGAGTGCCCTATGACTCCATGATTTCCTCTTCACAGTGTGTTTATTATGTTATATATATGCATGTTCAATACACTCTTTGTTTGCAGGTTTGCAGGTATAGGACATTGACTCCACCTGGTTCCACAGGCTTGAGCGTGTCCATTGCCAACAACAACTAATTGGGAGATAGTAGCTAGGTTTTTTGTGTCAAGCCATCACCCTAGTCATAGTGTGTCGTCGGGTTTTAGTCGAGTTAAGTTGCTTCTTTTTTGTTCATCTCTCCTTTATTTTATTTAATTTCAAGTTGCAAAAGGTAAATAAATGGCTTCATGTATTTAAGTTGTTTATTAAATAAATTTAGTTGTGGAGTAAACAAATTAATCTATTAAATCTATTAAGTGAATAGTTTAATTGTATTTGAAAATTGCATAAAGTAAACGATTTAAATCTATTTTGGAAATCAAATGGTGTTTTAAATTATAGTTATTGATTAAATAAATTAAATAGTTAAATTTGTTTTGAAAATGCATAAAGTAAATGATGTAAATCTATTTGAAATTTAAATTATGTTTTAAAGTATTAAAATGCAAATATCTTGTAAATGGATGAATTAAAAGAATTAAATTTATTTGAAAAATAATTTTGTTTTAAATTATTAAAAGTAAGATATTTTGTAAATGCATGAAAATATCTATAGTGTTGAAAATATATTTTTTTTTTTAATTTTCAAAAAAGGCAAAATATCTCCAAAAATGGATAGAGGAGTAATAACTATGGTGGATGGGATATTTTTGGGTATATTGACCAAATTTGGGGAAAAATAGAAGGGGATTTCATTCTTGAAAAATCTGGTTGTGAAGAAGGAAGGATTTTCTCTTGTTGTGGATGCACTTTGGATTGGAGTGAAGATTTGAAAAGGTTTTGGAAGAATTTGGAATTTGCAGCTCAACCAGATTTCTTCTTCAAACTTCAAACAGGTTCTTCTTGTTCTATTATTTTGAATTTTTGAGATTTTCAATTTTGAAAACTTGTTTGTAAACAAATTTGAAAAACCTCTGTTGAAATCTTGGTAAAGATTTAGATTCTTGTAGAAAATGGAAAAAGAAAACAACAAGAAATTTTGGCAAATCATTTTTTTGTTCAACATAATTTTTTTTTTGGAAAAGACAACAAAAGAAACAAAAAAAAATCCTTGCAAATCTTTGTTTAAGTGGTGGAAATGGAGTTCTTTTGTAAAGCTGTGGAGATAGAGTTCCTCTCTAGATTTTGGGAACAAAAGAAACAAAAAAAAAAAGAGCTTCTATAATTTGCCATTTTCTGTTGAAAAATTGTTCAATTTAACTGTAAAATGGGTTTTAGGTATATATTTATAAATATGTATGTATATATATATTGTTAAATATATATATATATATATATACATACATATATTATAAATATAATATTGTGCATTATGGAAAATTTTGTTTTAAAAAAATTTACTGTCAAATTTATTTTCTAAGAAATTCGTCACAAAGGAATAGGGGAAAATTTTGTTTTTATTTTTAATTGAAAAATTAAAATATTTTATTTTATTTGGGGAGGGAAGGCAGTCATGGCTGCACAACCACACCCCCCAAGTGGACAGCACTGTTGTGGTAGCGCTCCCCACACTGTGTGTGGGGGAAGTGCTACCACAGGCAACGTGGCCTCCACAAGGGAGGCTGGGTGCAACCTATGGCTGCGTCCCCTACCCTTTGGGGGTTTCAGCCCACATATAAAAACTTTAGTTTTTTCTATTTTATTTTATTTTAATATTATATATTTATATATAATATATATATTAGATATATAATATTTAAATATTATATATATATATATATATATATATATTTAATATATTTGTGTGTTAATTAATTAATTTAATATATAGAATATATATATTATATATAATATATTTTTATATTATTTATATAATATATATATTGATAAGTAGGAGCTATTTTTCCACAGCGTGTCAAATTATGATATTGCTATCAGGATTCAACCGTGTAGTTTCGAGTCAAACTCATTGACCCATGTTTCATGAGTAGTGGTTCAACAAGAACCCATCTCTCATGATATCGAATGTCCACTTAGCACTCATTGCATCTAGGTGATGCTCACAGGGTGCAGGTCCATCGGGAGGTCACCCATCCGGTTACTACTCGGAGCTGTATCTGAGAAATATTCGACTAAGTACCTGACAAATAATATGATAAAATTGTCATGGGTCACATTGATCATTTATCTAGCAATATCATAATATATATATTATATATTTTAAATGTTTGGGAATATAAAATGATTTTTAAATATATATTTAAATATATGGATTTTAAGATGATTATTTTATTACTATATGCAAAAAGAAAAAAATTGAATTTATTTTTTTTATTTTTATTTTTTTTAAAATTGACTTTATAATAAAATGATTTTATTTAAAATTTGATTTTTATTATTATGTGTAATTGGAGAAAACATAATTAAATTATTAGTTTTAAATTCCTCAAGGTTGCAAATGTAATTGTATTTACTTTTGAGTATTTGCAAGTTATGTTAATTGAGTTAATTAAATATAAGTATTTTTAGAGTATTTTTATTAGAAAAGATGCAAAGGTTGATTTTATAAGAAAATGATTTTTTTTTTTTAAAATTGATTCTTATTATTAATTGTAATTGAGAAAATATGAAGTAAAGTAATTGGTTTAGTCACTGATTTAAATTGTGAATGGAATTAAACAATTAGGGTTTTTGAAATACTTAATGTTGCAAATGTAATTTTACTTACTTTGGATGTTTGCAAACGAGGTACTATTGCTTTGCTTGGATTTAGTAAATCCTATTTTAATTAATTACATGCAATATGTCATTGTGTTGTTTGGATTTAAGAAATCCTAAAGTAGGTTATTTAATTGCCAAAAGTGTATTTTCATTATGTGTTTTCTCTCATTGTCATTGTTGGGAAAATAGAGTGATTTGTTTATGTAAGTCTTCCAGATGGGCTTTTCACTTAATTGTGTGGGTTGTCATAACGTGTTAGTCAACCTTTGTATTTCCTTGGGTAGGGCGTATAGTTGTATCCTATTGTTTTACCTGATTTTCACGAATAGGGATGGTTTGTGCCTCCTTGGATTAGGAGTAGTTTATGTAGTTTGTGCCTCCTTTGGAAGGAGTGGATTATGCATTTTGTTGCCTCCAGTGTTTGGAGTGAGTTTTCATTATGTGTTCCTCCTAGAGTTTGAGTAGTTTTATCTTGTTAGTATGCACTTGGGATTCGCTTGGTGATTGGTTTTTATGTGTTGTCAAGTAGAAGAGTGGCTTTTGTTAGGCACCAGAGCCCAAAGAGACCTAAACTAGGTAACCTTTAGAGGTGGTTTGTCACGCCCCGCCGTGCGAACCCCAAAGGAACTAATAATAACAGAACAATTTTTTTTATTTTTTTTAAAAAGAATATAATAACATACTTAAATATTATAACATAACAATGTATCATGTGGCACAACTAGTTCCAATGGGGTACACGAAGTGACATGACTACACTAACACATAACAACGACAATAAGATAACAATAATTAATCTGTTACGTAAATCTATTCATTCCCATCCATCATTTAAAATATCTATCAACTATAACCATATGAATAACATATGCACATATGACAATACATGGAATTATAAAGATATAGAGTATTACACATTTCGATAGATACAACTCAACATAAACAACTATAACACAAGATCCTGAATAAATACATGGCTTGAATAATTATTACATCCCAATGATAGAAGAATACAATTGACTAAAAATACAACCTCAATAATCACATATACACTTTACAACAAGGTCATCCCAACACACGTGGGTGACAATACATCAATGAATACATTACATATAAAGTATATACATCTATCTGGTACATAAGGACACTGGATCATCAACATCCGCTAAAACCTGCAAGCAAAAGATGCATTTGCAACAGAAGAGGGAAACCCAACAGGGTGCGAAGTACGTTCCACCCAACCACCCCCATGCTGAGAGTAGACAAGGAAGGGTCCCCGACCAAGTACGCCTAACAATAACAAAGACTAACTCCCAACAAACACATAACATCAAAGACCACCTGGAAAACTCACGACAACCATTCCAAGAGGCACAACAACAACCACTTCAGTACATAACAAGTCATAATCATAAGCATCAATGAAACTCAAGACATAATATCAAAGACTACATCCAACAATATCTAGAGACAAATCAATAAATCACTTAATGACAATAGACACAATATCACTTAACATCTACAATCACAAGTCACTTACAGTTACAAACACAATATCACTTAACACGAGGTTACAATGCTTCCAGAGGACAAAGATCATGAACATCGCACAATAACTGGCTAACTGTTGACATAGGAAGAGTGTCATGCATAAATTTCCATGAGTTACCCTGGCTCAACCTTCCTAGGCTACCGGACCCCCATCCTGGGTTACCCTGGCTTGCCTCTACCGGCCGCCGAACCCTCACGCAAAACTATGCATCTATCTCATCTCGAGCCTTATCATTCACTTGCTTCACGAGAGAGACATCCTTTATCTTTATTAGTGTGAAAGCCCCCCATTTATTTCTTTTAGATTATCACTTAATTAAACTCTAGGTAGGTTACCCTGGCGCCCCTTTGTGTGCCGGACCCCCACAAAGAGCCACTCTCCTATCGACAACACACAAGGCACGATACCACAATAGGTAACTAGACAACATAAACTCTCCAATCCAAGGAGAAAGCAAAGCAAGGAACCCACTCCAACCACTGGAGGAAACCAATCCAAATACACACTCCTTCCAAGGGAGGTACAAATCTCATTACCCACTCCTATTTCCTAGGAGGCACAAATCCCCATTCGTGGAAACCAGTACAACATCATAGTACAATACATCAAGGCGATTCACCAAAATGAACCCCTACACATAACATCCCACTCAAGAAATCTTCTCTGGAAGACTTACAATACCCTTAAGCCTAATTGCCCGACATGGGGAATAAAAGAAACATGAAAGACACGCATTCCATCTCTAGAAGCCCTTAACAATAACATAAAACCATATGGAAGGTAAGGTAAACCTAGGGTTTTCCCAAATGACACAATAAAACAATGAAGAGAATTCTCTCAATAGACTAATGAATAATTCTCAAGAAAACACTTACTAAACAGAAACAACTCCATAAAATATATTCCCAATACTAAATAATTTCATCAAACAAATAAATCAACAATACGAGATTATTCAATTCAAAACAACACACACTGCTAAATTCAAATTCGCACGATTACATTGAACATTGCAATTTCCTCAAAGTTATCTCCAATTTTCACAATTACCTATAACAATATAAGTTTATATTTTTCTAACAATGCTATATATGGAAAATTATATATATAAAAAATCCTACTTATTTTATAGTCCTAACGTTATAAATAACAGATGATATATATGTACATACATATATATAGAAATACGAAATACATAAATATATATGTAAAAACCTACATTTAAAATTTATTAAAAAAAATTAACAATTAATCTAATCATATATATACAAATAATATAATTTATATACATTAATATATATATTATAAATAATATATAATATATATTAATACATGTATATTTACATTATTATAAAATATGTGTATTAATATAATATATATTTTAAAAAAATGCATAAAACAAACTTTAAATTTAAATTTATTTTATAAGAAGCACGCAGCCCAACAATCCTCCACAATAGTACTGCGGGGTACGCAGTCCGCAAGTACTGCGGTCCCCTCTGTGAGGAGGCCGCAGCCACCACGCGGCTGCATACAGTAGCCTTGGTTGTTGTGCGCAGCCGGTGTCGGCTGCGCCCAGCCCACAGTGGGGTCGGGGGATGGTACGGCGGAAGCCGTCCGCCCCTTTTCCCCAAATACAATATATAATTTTTATTTTGTTTATAAAAATTTATAACTTTTTAAATAAAATCTTTAATATCATTTCATTGCTACGAAATTCGAAAAGATAATAAAAAAATACATTTAAAATCATAATTTATAATAAGGCACGAATTTCGAAAGTCGAATTCGTCCAGACATATAAATATTTTATTTATTACACAGAAAACAAGGCCTGACCCAGCATACAGGAATCTGTATATTTATTTATTCATTTATTTTTGTTTGCCCAGAACATATTATTTAGGTATATATATATATAGATTTTAATATTAAAACTTAATTCATAGGAAAACTACAGAGAAATTATAAAAGAGTTATGAAATTAATTAAATAGTTTATATTCAATATCCTCCATATAAAACCCTCAATAGAGTCAGATCTCATGAAATAAAAATATAGAGGTAAATAATAATTATAACATGCATTTAAATAACCTAACAACATTGTCACACAAATATGTATACCAAATTTAGTTTAAATATATTTAAGAGTATATACATATTTTCAACAGAGATTCAGAAGAATAATCATATAAAAAAATAGATTTTACGAAAGGCCCAAATAAATATGGCACGTAGTTTCAATCGTAACGCGATTTTTATTTCAACACAATAAATTTCACAACTGAGTTAAATTGAAAAAAAAATTCAAATAGGTTGCGCTACGTTTCCTACAGAAGATTTCATGGGTTTTACTACAAATGAGTTTTCAAAACATAAGACTTCATTCAAACAATTTTCAAACACATAGCAATTCAAATTCGTTTACAGGCCTACGAAGTATTAAAATTTTAAAAGGAAAAGAACCTAGAATCTTGTGTCTGAAGGAGAATCCCACCTGTAGCCTCCTCTCGATCCCTACCTACCGCTCTCTTTTCTTGATCTTCTGCCTTCAACGTTCTACTGAATAATCTTTTCTTTGCAAACTCACAATAATTTTTACCCAGAAGAAAACCTCAAAAACTCCAAAACTATCTTTCTTTTTTTTTTTTTCTAGATCTCCCAACACAGAGCAAAACTTGTGTGTGAATAATTTCCTCATCAAAATAATAAATCACCAAATAAAATCAATAAATCTTTTTCCGCTTTCTTTTCCAAAAAGCCCCTTTTCTTATTGGTCCTTTTCCAACTTTTAAAAGCTCACACATATCTAAAATTTTAATTAAAATAATTTATTTAAATTTAGATATTATCTTCACATAATTTCCTAATTTAATATTAATAAAAAATAACATTTAATTACTCTCAACAATATTAATTTAATTATAATTATTTGCACTTTTAATTAATTAAATCACTTTTAATTTATTATTTATTTAATTTTAACATTTTTCTAACTCTCAATTAAATCAAATAACAGTGCAACATTAATTAATTATTTTATGCAATACGATTAATTAATTAAACACTAACCAAGAATAAAATAAATACTCAACAATAAAACTACATACAAGACAAGACAAAACTTCAATCATAACACAACGACTCACAACAGACGACGGACTTGGGACGGGGACACTTCCAAGCCTACTCCCTTTTTCAACTTTTACCCATTGGGTTAATTTATTGCTCGCCCTGTCCTTCCGAAGCAGGTGGAATCGAGACTTATTCCTGCAATCCTGCATCCAAATAAACGTCAAGTAGCACATGTACATATATACATAAAATCAACATCCTATCATGAGAAGGAATTGCAGTGTAGGAGGGCACTCGTGAATGAGTGATGCTACACTGTCCTCTCACCTAATCTATTCTAACAATTATAATATCAATAATGAGCTAACATTTCTAACCTAATTGACATAAGATAACATGATATTAAACTATTGCATCTTAACTAATTATTAAACAATTGCATCATATAATAATACTGAATTAAATAACATGATCACCATAGAATCATCACATCGACCTATAAAACATTAATGACAACTATTTGAATAAACAATAATCCAATCAACACACAGAGTATCATAAATCATACTAATAATTTCATATCAAAAGATCAGGTCCACTAAAGGAACAACAACATCATCAACTAAAACCAACCAAATCAACCCTAATAGTATCATCATAGAAATTAATAAGTCGAAGCAGTATGAGGGGTATTACATCCTCCCCCCTAGGACATGGCTTACTCCTGGAAGCCATTAAATAGATAAGAGTAAGCACACAACAACCACGCAGAGAACACGCCACAAACCTCTATAACTAACCACATATGCATTCATTTCCTATTACCCTATTCCATAATTCCATACAATATAACACACAAAAGCAAATCCAAAACCACATATGGTCGATCAGGCAATCCTTGCACAATGAGGTAAAGCATAAGAAGACATACAAGGGTGGACATAACAACAAAGCTGGTTGTCATCCACCACACACAACACACAAAATTCACACACAACACAATTGTCCATAATGCATTCTTCCAGTAGAAAGGATATCGGTGCATTGTACACTACACCGAGGGTCCTATCCCTTCCAGTAGTTTCCTGCGCCATTGGACCTATACCACGTAACAACAACTTCTGGGTAGCCAAGTCAGATCAACCCAAAAAGGAAAACATAAACTAATGAACAAAGCACCTAGGTCAATGCCATGGCTCACAATGCCTGGAGTATTACCTACGCAACTACAACTTAATGGGTCCACATTATCCTAGAGCGCCCAGTGTTTAAACTTGAGCTCTGATACCAAGCTGTCACGCCCCGCCGTGCGAACCCCAAAGGAACTAATAATAACGGAATTTTTTATTTTTATTTTTTAAAGAATATAATAACATACTTAAATATTATAACATAACAATGTATCATGTGGCACAACTAGTTCCAATGGGGTACACGAATTGACATGACTACACTAACCCATAACAATGACAATAAGATAACAATAATTAATCTGTTACGTAAATCTATTCATTCCCATCCATCATTTAAAATATCTATCAACTATAACCATATGAATAACATATGCACATATGAAAATACATGGAATTATAAAGATATAGAGTATTACACATTTCGATAGATACAACTCAACATAAACAACTATAACACAAGATCCTGAATAAATACATGGCTTGAATAATTATTACATCCCAATGATAGAAGAATACAATTGACTAAAAATACAACCTCAATAATCACATATACACTTTACAACAAGGTCATCCCGACACACGTGGGTGACAATACATCAATGAATACATTACATATAAAGTATATACATCTATCTGGTACATAAGGACACTGGATCATCAACATCCGCTAAAACCTGCAAGCAAAAGATGCATTTGCAACAGAAGAGGGAAACCCAACAGGGTGCGAAGCACGTTCCACCCAACCACCCCCATGCTGAGAGTAGACAAGGAAGGGTCCCCGACCAAGTACGCCTAACAATAACAAAGACTAACTCCCAATAGACACATAACATCAAAGACCACCTGGAAAACTCACGACAACCATTCCAAGAGGCACAACAACAACCACTTCAGTACATAACAAGTCATAATCATAAGCATCAATGAAACTCAAGACATAATATCAAAGACTACATCCAACAATATCCAGAGACAAATCAATAAATCACTTAATCACAATAGACACAATATCACTTAACATCTACAATCACAAGTCACTTACAGTTACAAACACAATATCACTTAACACGAGGTTACAATGCTTCCAGAGGACAAAGATCATGAACATCGCACAATAACTGGCTAACTGTTGACATAGGAAGAGTGTCATGCATAAATTGCCATGAGTTACCCTGGCTCAACCTTCCTAGGCTACCGGACCCCCATCCTGGGTTACCCTGGCTTGCCTCTACCGGCCGCCGAACCCTCACGCAAAACTATGCGTCCATCTCATCTCGAGCCTTATCATTCACTTGCTTCACGAGAGAGACATCCTTTATCTTTATTAGTGTGAAAGCCCCCCATTTATTTCTTTTAGATTATCACTTAATTAAACTCTAGGTAGGTTACCCTGGCGCCCCTTTGTGTGCCGGACCCCCACAAAGAGCCACTCTCCTATCGACAACACACAAGGCACGATACCACAATAGGTAACTAGACAACATAAACTCTCCAATCCAAGGAGAAAGCAAAGCAAGGAACCCACTCCAACCACTGGAGGAAACCAATCCAAATACACACTCCTTCCAAGGGAGGTACAAATCTCATTACCCACTCCTATTTCCTAGGAGGCACAAATCCCCGTTCGTGGAAACCAAGTACAACATCATAGTACAATACATCAAGGCAATTCACCAAAATGAACCCCTACACATAACATCCCACTCAAGAAATCTTCTCTGGAAGACTTATAATACCCTTAAGCCTAATTGCCCGACATGGGGAATAAAAGAAACATGAAAGACACGCATTCCATCTCTAGAAGCCCTTAACAATAACATAAAACCATATGGAAGGTAAGGTAAACCTAGGGTTTTCCCAAATGACACAATAAAACAATGAAGAGAATTCTCTCAATAGACTAATGAATAATTCTCAAGAAAACACTTACTAAACAGAAACAACTCCATAAAATATATTCCCAATACTAAATAATTTCATCAAACAAATAAATCAACAATACGAGATTATTCAATTCAAAACAACACACACTGCTAAATTCAAATTCGCACGATTACATTGAACATTGCAATTTCCTCAAAGTTATCTCCAATTTTCACAATTACCTATAACAATATAAGTTTATATTTTTCTAACAATGCTATATATGGAAAATTATATATTAAAAAAATCCTACTTATTTTATAGTCCTAACGTTATAAATAACAGATGATATATATGTACATACATATATATAGAAATACGAAATACATAAATATATATGTAAAAACCTACATTTAAAATTTATTAAAAAAAATTAACAATTAATCTAATCATATATATACAAATAATATAATTTATATACATTAATATATATATTATAAATAATATATAATATATATTAATATATGTATATTTACATTATTATAAAATATGTGTATTAATATAATACATATTTAAAAAAAATGCATAAAACAAACTTTAAATTTAAATTTATTTTATAAGAAGCACGTAGGCCAACACTCCTCCGCAGTAGTACTGCGGGGTACGCAGTCCGCAGGTACTGTGGTCCCCTCTGTGAGGAGGCCGCAACCCCCATGCGGCTGCGTACAGCAGCCTTGGCTGCTATGCGCAGCCGGTGTCGGCTGCGCCCAGCCCACAGTGGGGTCAGGGGATGGTACGGTGGAAGCCGTCCGCCCCTTTCCCCCAAATACAATATATAATTTTTATTTTGTTTATAAAATTTGTAACTTTTTAAATAAAATCTTTAATATCATTTCATTGCTACGAAATTTGAAAAGATAATAAAAAAAATACATTTAAAATCATAATTTATAATAAGGCACGAATTTCGAAAGTCGAATTCGTCCAGACATATAAATATTTTATTTATTACACAGAAAACAAGGCCTGACCCAGCGTACAGGAATCTGTATATTTATTTATTCATTTATTTTTGTTTTCCCAGAACATATTATTTAGGTATATATATATAGATTTTAATATTAAAACTTAATTCATAGGAAAACTACAGAGAAATTATAAAAGAGTTATGAAATTAATTAAATAGTTTATATTCAATATCCTCCATATAAAACCCTCAATAGAGTCAGATCTCATGAAATAAAAATACAGAGGTAAATAATAATTATAACATGCATTTAAATAACCTAACAACATTGTCACACAAATATGTATACCAAATTTAGTTTAAATATATTTAAGAGTATATACATATTTTCAACAGAGATTCAGAAGAATAATCATATAAACAAATAGATTTTACGAAAGGCCCAAATAAATATGGCACGTAGTTTCAACCGTAACGCGATTTTTATTTCAACACAATAAATTTCACAACTGAGTTAAATTGAAAAAAAAATTCAAATAGGTTGCACTACGTTTCCTACAGAAGATTTCATGGGTTTTACTACAAATGAGTTTTCAAAACATAAGACTTCATTCAAACAATTTTCGAACACATAGCAATTCAGATTCGTTTACAGGCCTATGAAGTATTAAAATTTTAAAAGGAAAAGAACCTGGAATCCTGTGTCTGAAGGAGAATCCCGCCTGTAGCCTCCTCTCGATCCCTACCTACCGCTCTCTTTTCTTGATCTTCTGCCTTCAACGTTCTACTGAATAATCTTTTCTTTGCAAACTCACAATAATTTTTACCCAGAAGAAAACCTCAAAAACTCCAAAACTATCTTTCTTATTTTTATTTTTTCTAGATCTCCCAACACAGAGCAAAACTTGTGTGTGAATAATTTCCTCATCAAAATAATAAATCACCAAATAAAATCAATAAATCTTTTTCCGCTTTCTTTTCCAAAAAGCCCCTTTTCTTATTGGTCCTTTTCCAACTTTTAAAAACTCACACATATCTAACATTTTAATTAAAATAATTTATTTAAATTTAGATATTATCTTCACATAATTTCCTAATTTAATATTAATAAAAAATAACATTTAATTACTCTCAACAATATTAATTTAATTATAATTATTTGCACTTTTAATTAATTAAATCACTTTTAATTTATTATTTATTTAATTTTAACATTTTTCTAACTCTCAATTAAATCAAATAATAGTGCAACATTAATTAATTATTTTATGCAATACGATTAATTAATTAAACACTAACCAAGAATAAAATAAATACTCAACAATAAAACTACATACAAGACAAGACAAAACTTCAATCATAACACAACGACTCACAACAGACGACGGACTTGGGACGGGGACACTTCCAAGCCTACTCCCTTTTTCAACTTTTACCCATTGGGTTAATTTATTGCTCGCCTTGTCCTGCCGAAGCAGGTGGAATCGAGACTTATTCCTGCAATCCTGCATCCAAATAAACGTCAAGTAGCACATGTACATATATACATAAAATCAACATCCTATCATGAGAAGGAATTGCAGTGTAGCAGGGCACTCGTGAACGAGTGATGCTACACTGTCCTCTCACCTAATTTATTCTAACAATTATAATATCAATAATGAGCTAACATTTCTAACCTAATTGACATAAGATAACATGATATTAAACTATTGCATCTTAATTAATTATTAAACAATTGCATCATATAATAATACTGAATTAAATAACATGATCACCATAGAATCATCACATCGACCTATAAAACATTAATGACAATTATTTGAATAAACAATAATCCAATCAACACACAAAGTATCATAAATCATACTAATAATTTCATATCAAAAGATCAGGTCCACTAAAGGAATAACAACATCATCAACTAAAACCAACCAAATCAACCCTAATAGTATCATCATAGAAATTAATAAGTCTAAGCAGTATGAGGGGTATTACATGGTTTAATCAAGTGATAACTAAAGAAATATACTTAGATGTTTGGGTAGTATTTCACTCTAATCAAGATAATTTAGCCTCACTCATAGACAAAAATGCTCGTATAGGCTTGGGATGAGTGGGAAGGCCTGGAATGGCAAGGTCATCTATCTTGTCTTTACGAGAGGTATTTGATTCCGCATGAGTGAGCATGGGGGCCGAGATTCGGTTGAGGCCACCAGGATATCCCATAGTGGGGCCCAGAGCCTATGAAGATTCCCAAAGGATATTCCATGTCGAGCTATGTGATGACACTTTTTCTACGACAATAGTTGGTATTCAATTTTTTCTATATGGTCTTCTTATCATACCTAATCTATTTTATTTCTAGAAGCAATGTGACTTATGCTAGTGATGTTATAGTTGTCCTTGTGTTATTCTTATGGTTGTATGGTTCATGTGATTGGTTGTGTCAGTCTGAGTTAGCTTGTGTCTAGAGGTTGATGGTCTTGTATAGGATTCTTTGTTACTATCTCCTAGCACGAGGGGTGACCCTTCGGGTATCACTTGGTTGGGTGGAATGTGCACCTTACTCCATTGGGTTTTTTTCTTGTTCGTGTGGATGAGATTTCTAGTTGGAGAGCTCATGGGATATAGTTTCATTTCATGCTTTATTTTTTTCAGTTGGAAACTTGTAATTTATTACCCCTCATTTTTTATTGAGGTGGAAGATGTATTATGTAACTATGTTTATTGGATTTACCTCATTTGGGGAATGAGAGTTGTAATCTTATGGTTAGATTATGTTGTTTGAAAACATGTGGTATCTTTTATTCTTTGATGTAATTTATCATGTATGGAATGTATGTGTTCTTAATTTATTAAGTAATTAAATATAATGGTTTCAATTCATGTTTCTTGTTTGGGTTTTAAAGTAATCTCAATCTTGTAACCTTAGAGGTTGTTGGCAATGGGTAGTGAACAAGTGCGTGTTATTTTTTCTGAAACAAAAAAAAAATAGTATGTTTGAGTACTTAATTGCAACTTCCTCTAGGGTTGTGTGGCGAGGAATTACATATGGTATCAGAGCTCAGGTTTAAACACTGGGTATTTTGAGATTATGATGGACCCATTAAGTTCTTAGTTGCATAGGTTTTTACTTTGGGCACTACGAGCCCATTATGTTGACAAAGATGCTTTATTCGTTAGTTTATGTTTTCCTTTTGGGTTGATCTCACTTGTCTACCCAAAAGTTGTTGTGAGGTGGTGTAGGTCCAATGGTGCAGAAAAACTAGTGGAAAGGATAGGATCCTCAGTGTAGTGCACATTGCACTGATATCCTTTGTACTGGGTGAATGCATTATAGACAATTGTATAGCATGTAAATTTGTGCGCGCGTGTGTGTGTTACCTATTTGTGTTTGCAAGATTCCAGGAGTAAACTTGACCCTAGGGGGGGAGGATGTAATACCCCTCTATTTTTCTTTTTGGCTAGATAGTGTGTCCTTATTTGCTTTGGTGTTGTTTTTGGTTATTGAGATACTTTATCATGTGTGTGTTATTTGATCACTATTTATAGAGCGATAGTCAATTTTTGAAATGTGATGTATCTTATCTGATGATTTATTTGGCATATTTTAGGGTGATCCCACAAAGCTGGTTTACAATTTCTGGGAGGAACTGATTTTTGCTAAAATCACATATTTTTTAGAAAATATAATGATTTAATCCTTAAAAGGTTTCATTTAAAGAATTCCAATTGAAGAAGGTTTGATCAAACTACCTTAAATCAAACCCCATTGGATAGGACCCGGCTAGTTTTAAACCATATCTATAACAGACTCTCCTTTACACCTATCAAAATGTTGATAAAAAACCACTTTTGATTTTCCTTTTGGGGGATCAAATGAATTCATTTAATTTTATTTTTTTGCAAGTATGTAGTCCTTATTATAAGCTTCCCAAAAAGTATAATTTTAAATAAATTTAATTTTATCATTATATTTATTTTTTATTTCTCGTGAATGTAGGTTTTTCACCGAAAATCAAGCTCTTTGTTCTACACATGGGAAAAAATAGCAAATTATTAAAAAAAAAAAATTAAAAATATTAGTGCACCAGATATTGAAGTCCTTGATCCAACAAAGAAAAAATAATTAAATTTTGATACAAACAAAAACAATTACGCGTTATATGGTCGCGCTATGTCTGAATTATAATTGGTTTGAATTCAAAAATTGATTAAATAAAAATATTCAATAGAAAACTATCTAACCAAGTGAAGCACTAGATATCAAAGTTACAAATCTAAATTTGAAAGAATTAGAATTTTATCCTTCATGGAAAAAAAGTTATGCGTTATACAGTGAGCGTCACTTTTAAAAAATGTTGTTTTCTAAAAAAAACTAATTTTTGAGGGAGATGGAAAAAGAAGTGCAATCTAATCCCAAAATTTTGAAAAAAATATATTTAGAATCTATAGACAAAATTTCATGAAACCCTAGTTTGCATCATCTTCAAATTCCTCATGGTTTAGTCACTATAGGTGCCCGAAAGTGAAGATTTAGTTAAAAAAAATTATTTTAGTGTCCAGTTTGGCCAAAAATTGTACACCACTATTGTGGGATCATGTTATTGTAACATGTTATTGCATGAGATATTTTTTTATGATGGAACTGTCCGTCTATGATAAGTGTATTGGTGAAGGGGACAAGATCACACCACTTGCTTGCGAGTGCCCTACGATTCCGTGATTTCCTCTTCACAATGTGTTTATTATGTTATATATATGTATGTTCGATATACTCTTTGTTCGCAAGTTTAAAGGTACAGGATATTGACTCCACCTGGTTCCACAGGTTTGAGCGTGCCCATTACCAACGATAATTGATTGGGAGATAGTAGCTAGGTTTTCCGTGTCAAGGCATCATCTTAGTCATAGTGTGTCATTGGGTTAAGTTGCTTCTTTGTTGTTCATCTCTCCTTGATTTTATTTAATTTCAAGTTGCAAAAGGTAAACAAATGGCTTTATGTATTTAAGCTGTTTATTAAATAAATTTAGTTGTGGAGTAAACAAATTAGTCTTAAATCTATTAAGTGAATAGTTTAATTGTATTTGAAAAGTGCATATAGTAAAAGATTTAAATCTATTTTAGAAATTAAATGGTGTTTTAAATTATAGTTATTGATTAAATAAATTAAATAGTTAAAGTTGTTTTGAAAATGCATAAAGTAAATGATGTAAATCTATTTGAAATTTAAATTGTGTTTTAAAGTATTAAAATGCAAATATCTTGTAAGTGCATGAATTAAAAGAATTAAATTTATTTGAAAAGGAATTTTGTTTTAAATTATTAAAAGTAAGATATTTTGTAAATACATGAAAATATCTATATTGTTGAAAAGAATTTTTTTTTTCTAAACTTTCAAAAAAGAAAAAATATCTCCAAAAATGGATAGAGGAGTAATAACTATGGTGGATGGGATATTTTTGGGTATATTAACCAAATTTGGGGAAAAATAGAAGGGGATTTTATTCTTGAAAAATCTGGTTGTGAAGAAGGAAGGAAGGATTTTCTCTTGTTGTGGATGCACTTTGGATTGGAGTGAAGATTTGAAAAGGTTTTGGAAGAATTTGGAATTTGCAGCTCAACTAGATTTCTTTTTCAAACTTCAAACAGGTTCTTCTTGTTCTATTATTTTGAATTTTTGAGATTTTCAATTTTGAAAACTTGTTTGTAAACAAATTTGAAAAACCTTTGTTGAAATCTTCGTAAAGATTTAGATTCTTGTAGAAAATGGAAAAAGAAAACAACAAAAAATTTTGGCAAATCATTTTTTTGTTCAATAGAATTTTTTTGTTTGGAAAAGACAACAAAAGAAACCAATAGAAATCCTTGCAAATCTCTATTTAAATGGTGGAAATGGAGTTCTTTTGTAAAGCTGTGGAGATAGAGTTCCTCTCTAGATTTTGGGAACAAAAGAAACAAAAAAAAAAAGAGCTTCTATAATTTGCCATTTTCTGTTGAAAAATTGTTTAATTTAACTGTAAAATGGGTTTTAGGTATATATTTATAAATATGTATATATATATATATATATTGTTAAATATATATATATATATACATACATATATTATAAATATAAATATAATATTGTGCATTCTCGAAAAGTTTGTTTTAAAAAAAATTAATTAATTTTTTCCGAGAAATTTATCACAAAGGAATAGGGGAAATTTTTGTTTTTATTTTTAATTGAAAAAATTATATTTTATTTGGGGAGGGAAGGCAACCGTGGCTGCACAACCACGCCCCACCCCCCAGGTGGAGGGCGCTGTGGTGGCAGCACTCCGCACACTGTGTGTGGGGGAAGCGCTCCCCTCCACAGGGGAGGTTGGGTGCAACCTAGCCTGCATCCCCTCCCTTTTGGGGGTTTCAACCCACATATGAAAACTTTTTTTTTATTATTATTATTTTTAATATTAAATATTTATATATATTATATATATTAGATATATAGTATTTAAATATTATATATATAATATATAATATATATATTTAATATGTTTGTTTGTTAATTAATTTATTTAATATTTAGAATATATATATTTTATATAATATATTTTTATATTATTTATATAATATACATATTATATAGTTTAAATGCTTGGGAATATAAAATGATTTTATTTAATATTTGATTTTTATTATTATGTGTAATTGGAGAAAACATAATTAAATTATTAGTTCTAAATTC